>CAUYON010150287.1:0-14570 GCA_963573935.1 Arctocebus calabarensis
AAAAAAAAGAATTCTACAATAAAAATGCTTCTTGTAAAATACTTGAGAATAGAGAAGAAGAAAAGCCTCTAACAAATATGATATAAGCACTCTTAGAAGCTATAAGAAGGGAGGGAGAGGAGGGGGAGAGAGAACAAAGAAATCAACACAGGAGAGGAAGAAGAAATGTTCAGTTGAGAATAGGAGGTAATAAAAATAGCCTAAGAAAAGAAAGTGAAATAAAGAATTATTTATCGATAGCACCTCCAAGAAAAGGATATTAAAAAAAAAACAAAAACCAATCTCAAAAATATTATTATTCTTATATGTATATAGAATTGCAGTCTGGCAACAACGATCTGCTGTTAGAGGGGAGCGTGGGAGCGGGGCTCGTGGCGACAGCGGGGGAGGGGAGCTTGCAGTGGCTGCAGATCTCAGGGGCCACGGCGGTGGTGTCACAATTCACAGGGCAGTGGCACCACGACTCACGGTAGCAGCGGCGTCAGCAGCTGTAGCATGACTCACAGCAGCAGTGGCAGCGGTTGCTATGGCCATGGCTCACAAAGGCTGTGAGAGCTGGAGGGGAGGGGGCTCCACAGAGCTGTTGGTCGGACCTTGAACTTCAGTTATTCTCCAGCTGAAGTGCTCAGGGGCCCTCTTCACCAACTTCCACAGCTCAAAGTGTCTTTTACGCACCTCTCAGGCTTCACCAAGGTCCCCGCCTAGTGTAACACTGACTGGTCAACCATTCTCGCTCTCTCTCAATGATCTGAGGAAAAGATACTCACCATTTTGGACATTCCAATGTGTCAGTCTGGCAGAGTCCAGACCCCTTGGCTCACGCCAGGGCTGCCTGGGTCTCCGTGATTCCTAGTCACGCCCCTTTCTGATTGTCAAACTCTGAGATCCACACTTCAGTGGAATTTTCTCCTATTAGGGCTTGTGGGTTGGGACCTGCTGTCCTCCCCATGGTAGGGGCTGGCTGCCCCTCCGTCAGGCAGGGGGAAAGGGTTTGCAACAGTTTCCATGGTTAAGAACTATATTTCAAACACACCAATCGTCCCAATCTCTGTGTCTCACCAGCTGCCCATCCACTCCAGTAGTTCACACAGGGAAAAATCCAGAGCTCCCACCCTCTCACCTGCTGACCAGGGAGAAATGGGCTACGGGACCGTCTCTGCCATCATCTTCCAGCCGACTGATGTTCTTATCTTTTAAGGTTCACCATCTTCATCTTTATTTTTTTTCTATGCAAAATAATTATTTTTTTTCAAATACAATACATCTCTTTATTTACTTTTTTAATATAGAAAATTTGTTTTTATTTTTTATTAAATCATAACTGTGTACATTACTGCCTTTATGGGGTACAATGTCCTGATTTTATGTAAAACATGAAATGTTTACATCAAACTGGTTAACATAGCCTTCACCTCACTGGGGGGTGGCTGGGTGGAGAGAGGGTAATCAGTGAGACCTCATCTATGATGCCTATCGCAAGGGTACATGTCAAGATTATTAACAGTAGAGTATAAATGCCATCTTTGTCTTTAAAAGTGTGGGTGTCTCCTTGCATTTTTCTTACCTAATTTGTGACTTCCTATGTATACAACTTAGAAAAAGAGGTAAGACACCATAAAATATACAAAAATTATGTTACAGAATATCACAGAATGATCACAACTAATAGAATAAAATAAAACAAGTGTCTTTTTGGTTATCTTTCTGCTTTTTGTACGGGTTGCTTTGTCCAAAGTTGAAGAACTAGAATTTGATTCCAGAAAAGCTGACTCAAGAGTCAATGCTTGCACTGTGCATCAAACCCTACCTCCCTTTGGACTCACCGGTGCTGGTAGTTGTTGGAAGCCAATTCTCGCTTGTAGGTGCTTTTGTATAATTTCAAAGAGTCCATCCTTGGGACTTCTCCTCTGAACAGCCCCACTCATCTGTTTTCCAGAAGTCTACTAGTTCTTCCATGTCCTAGGGTATTCTCTCCCAGTTTCTCGACAGCCAGTATCCTCCTTTCTGAGGCACAATGATTCCACATTAGTTTCCTCTTCCACACTCTCTGCTTGGGCCGCCCGTGATACAAGCAGACATCTTTGCCTTTCATGCTTTGGCCCAACCCAAAGCAGCCCCACCTCTTATTCCTGTAGTCTCTTTTAAGTCATGAGTTGGTGCTAGTTCTTAGTGTTTCCCCGAAGAAGGGGAGATGTCTAAAACCTGAATCATCCAAGAAGACCTTGTCTCAAGACTTTCAATGAAGGAGGTAGATGCCACTTCCCTCTCTCCTCCCCCTCCACCTCCCAACAAACATGCACAACCATGCATCCCAGGCTACGTCTGAAGGGGGGGGGACTTTTGCCTTCACCCCATACTTCTCCATCCTCAGCTCAGGTCCATGGATCTGTGGCCAGGACATTTGTATAGAATGCCATGCTCAGCAGAGGATCCACATATAGGATTTAATGCTCTGTAGCCATCATCTTGAAATTCTTGATAGTTTTGTCATGAATTTGTGTAATATAAATGAAGTCCAATGGGCAAGAGAGTGTGTTCTGGAAGGTTGAAGCCTGTATTCATGTAAAGACCCACATCTGCCCTTGCCATCCCCCATTTCTGGCATGGGTTCTCCAACCCCAGCAGGGGCCTGGATGTATGCAGGGAGGGTCAGGGTTGGCCCAGGCACCGCTGCCCAGCAAGGGCCTGCACTTACTCAACTCTGTCTGAGGAAGTGTAGCATTAAATAGTAAATGAAATACTCTATGATGCACCAAGAAAAAGATTGAAGAAGAAAGAAAACAACAAGAAAAGTGCTATTTTTCTTTTCGAACAGACCCTTGCGCTAGGGCCCCAGCCCAGGGGCAGAGTCCTTCAAGACCTGCGAAAATGGCAGGGATCCACTAGGGAAAATGAAAGCAAAAACTGTGAGGAATAAAGAGGCAGGACAAAGATTATTAATAGTGTCTTAAAGAGTGAGCACAGAGGGAACCACCACTAGCTTGTGGGGCTTCAATGAATGACTCTGAGTGCTTGTGTGCTTGTTCCACCAAGCTTTTATTGAAGGCTGTTTTCTTATTTAGCTGAAGGGATAAGCTGGGGATGGGAGCAAAAACGTCAGCAGTTTCCCTGGGTAAGCATGTTAGTTATTATTCTATCTATAATCATTAACTTTAAGGGTCTGAGCCATCTTGAAAATATGAAACCTGAGGCTGCTGTTTGTGGTCACACACAGATTCCTTCTGGGAGGTTAGAACCCTTTCGTTTCTCTGTGGAGCAGATGCAGTGGCATCGGCCTCTTCTGAGAATCAGTGGAAAAGAGGAATTTTCTCCTTATCTCCATCTGGAGGCGTTTCCCTTCAGGGTCAGGGTACAAGCCCTCCTGCCCCATATGTCAGGGCTTGAGCTGTTCCCCTGATCTCTGCCCTGAACATTATATAAATCCCTACAATGGGTATTTGCTTCTGGAAGATTATTTTTGTTTGTTTGTTTTTGAGACAGAGTCTCACTTTGTCACCCTTGATAGAGTGCCATGATGAGACCTCAAACTCTTGGGCTCAAGCAATTCTCTTGCCTCAGCCTCCAGAGTAGCGGATACTATAGGCCCCTGCCAAAATGGCCAGCAATTTTTAGAGATGGGGTCTCACTCTGGCTTAGGTTGGTCTTGAACTTGAACCCGTGAGCTCAGCAATCCACCCACCTCAGCCTCCCGGAGTCCTAGGTCTACAGGCATGAGCCAACACACCTGGCCTAAGGAAGGTTGTTGACTGTTAACTGGACTGAGGACAGTCTGGTTAATGTTGCTTTCCAGTTTGCACGTAGCTTCTGCTATGGCCATTGTTCTCCAGAGTGCTTACATACCCAGCATGGGTGTTTTTAAGCTGTACCCCTTACAGGCCAGGCTTTCAGCAAAAACAGAACCGGCCCAGACAAGCAATTCAACTGTTATGTTAAAAGTAAGATAGCTAAATTGTTTTTATTCTGCCTTACTTAGCTTATTTCTCTGTTTTTCCCCCTTTCTGGGGGTACTTTCCCTTGTCAAGATGGGGTCTTCAGTCGCCATTCTCCCTGCACCTTGCATTTTCATTTTATGCCAGGACCCGAACATTTTATAGCTGATGCTGCAATCACCCCTTTTCAGCAAGGAAAGAGCCATTGAATCTGCCTACAACCTCTTTCAAAGATCCTTCTGAACAATTCCAAATAATTATTTTCTCTCCACCCTCTGATTATTTTTTGTCTTTTATTCATTTTTGAGGTCCCAGACTTGTAGAATTAATTCTTGAAATGTATTTTGGTTTATGCAGTTCACATCCATTACATTTGATCTCTTGTTTAAATTTCCATTTTTACATTCTGTTAAAAATGTGAACGTATTTTGTTTTTGTCTTTAACACGTGTCATTTCTTAGCTCAGTTTCTCCCCCAGGGATGAAGTCATTATATTTTGTAGTTACCATTGGTAAGCTAGAGATTGAAGCTGTATTTGGAGAGGATTATATTAAGAATAATAAATGTGCGGCATTGATTAAAAAAAAATAAACACTTACAAAGTCCTAACTCTGGGCCAGGTACCATGTTAAATGAATTTCATACCTTAACTCATTCATCTTCATAGTTATTTCATCAGGGAGATATTATTATTAAACCATCCTGCAAATGAGGACATTGAGGCAGAAAGAGCTTAATAAAGTCTTCACTGAGGCAAAAGTAGCAAGTGGTCTAACCCAGACTTAAACTCTAAACAGTTTAGGTCCAGATTCCAGTGTCTTTGTTCACCTGGGTACTGGGTGCCACCTGAATTATTGTTTCTGTTGTTGTGGATTTTTTTTATTTTTCTCCACAGGTCAGAAATTCATTAATTGATATTTTAAGTCATTCTACAAATTCCTTAACGATGTTGAGCTAAAATTCTAATGTTTTTCTCCTTAATTTTTAGTTAACTGGTAATAATTGCTCATATTTATGGGATACAGAGTGATATTTCCATATGGGAATACAATGCATGGGATTATATCAGGATAATTACCAGAACCTTCAGACAAGTTACAACTGGATGGGAAGAATAAGTTCTAGTATTCCAAAGCACTGAAATTGTTGCTTTCAGGGTTTTATATTCCCCTCCTAATGAAGAGTAACAATAATATTAATATTAATTTACTCATTGAGAGCACACTATGCTCCAAGGACTGGACCATGCCATTAGTATTTATTTATTTATTTATTTTTTGAGACAGAGTCTCAAGCTGTCGCCCTGGGTAGAGTGCTGTAGTGTCACTGCTCATAGCAACCTCAGACTCTTGGGCTCAAGAGATCCTCTTGGCTCAGTCTCCCAAGTAGCTGGGACTACAGGTGCCTACCACAACACCTGGCTATTTTTTTGGTTATAATTGTCGTTGTTGTTTGGAGGGCCCTGCCTGTATTCGAACCCTCCAGCTCCTGTGTATGTGGCTGGTAACTTATCCACTTGAGGTACAGGTAACAAGCCATTATCATTTAAATTTAAAAATAACTCTTGTAGGCTCAGCACCCATGGCACAGTGGTTATAACACCAGCCACATACACCAGAGCTGGCAGGTTAGGACCCAGTCCAGGTCAGCTAAACAACAATGACAACTGCAACAAAAAATAGCCAGGCATTGTGACAGGCGCCCATAGTCCCAGCTACTAGGAGGCTGAGGCAAGAGAATCGCGTAAGCCCAAGAGTTGGAGGTTACTGTGAGCTGTGACACCATAGCACTCTACCCAGGGTGATATAGTGAGACTCTGTGTCAAAAAAAAACAAACTAATAATAATAAAAATAACTCTTGTAGCCAAGTCCATGTTCATACCACTCACCACAGGATGCCCAATAAGTAGAGAGACAAGGTGATGGAGTCTGGAAAGCAACCTTTATTTGGAAAGCCAGCAAACCTAAAAGAAGGATGGCAGACTAGTGTCTAAAGAGCAATCTTTAGTTAGCCTGAAGTTTAGTCTCCTTTTTATGTTTAGGGAAGGGGAAGAGAAGAGAAGTTGCAAGAATTGACTGACCATAACAGCCATGTGGGTGTCAGTGAAGGTTGGAGGATGTGGTGAAACTTCTTCGTTCTTGGTCAGTTAACTTTGGATGATGTAGGCTGGGTCATGATGTTCCTGTTATATAAATCTGTGACATAGCACCAATGGTTGTGTGCATACACTCCTTATCTCCCCAGGAATTCATTTTGGGACAGGAATGGTTATCATCTTTCTTCTGGAATTGACCTGCAAACTCAATTCTTCCTGTAATTAGCTGGCCTATGTGCAGAACTAAGCAGAAGTCTTGAACCCTAACAGATAATACTGCAGTGGTCAAAAGCTACGTGGAACCAGTCAGCTGAGCCTCCCTTCCACTGTCACACTCTCTGAAATAGGTATTAGTCTCTGTTGAAAGATGAGGAAATTGAAGCTTAGAGAGGATGAAAACTTGAGCTTTTTCATAAGGCTACTAATTACGGCAGCAATTGATTTCAAATCCGGTTCTGCACAGAGTGCAGGGAGCTGAGGAGCATGGAATCTGCACTGGCTGCCACTGGAGTGGGCTCCTGGGCACCTGGCTTTCAGCACCTACTGGCTCCCCCTGAGAGTCCATTACATACCCCTCCTGTATCAGGCTGATATCTTGAAATTAGCCACGGGGTGAGCATATTTACTCTACAGCAATCAACAAGACTACAAATCATGAGCTCCCAATGTCCTTCAGAAATCTGGTTAACCAATACACCATTGTGTTGATCTTGAGCAAATTACTTAAACATTATTCAGCCTTTCAGTCTGCCACCAGTTCCTGATGTACTCTTGACATTTGTATTCCCTAATCACTCTCCCCCTTGACAAGGAAGTCTTTCTCTATTGATTTCTCATCTGGACTATTTGCACAACACCGAGTCTAGTCTTCCTTTGTTTGGTCCTCTCTCCACGCTTTTGCCAGAACCATTATATCATCTGTTTTGTTCCTTTTTGAAAATGAATATTAATATATCATAAAATGCAAAGTGTCATGTGTAAGCATCCATGTAGTTATCCTTAGTGTTGTGATTCTTCACAGACACAGAAGACTTGATGACATTGCCCTGCATAATCCTGGTGGTTTTCCATTACAAGAAAATGAGAAAGAAACTCAGCTACAGGAGAATAACCAGGCTCCTATCTCCCCTCATCTTGGCATCTAGGCCAATCTCTCCACAGTCTGACTTTCTGAGACCTTATCATATAATGGGTCAGAGCTCAGGCTCAGAGCCAGGCAGAGCACTGGAGCTGGAAGCCCCAGGTGGGCTGCAGTTCAACGTGCAGCTCTGGGTCCATTGCCTGCACGTTTTGGTCTCTCTGAGTAGCAATCGATCGTGAATAGCACTGCTGAGTTAGCTTGTAAGAACTTTGTGAAGTTTCAATAAATCAGTGTACATAAACAAACTTAAAACAAAAGTAGACATATAGTAAGAGCTATAAAGGTCGTTATTTTGTTGTGTGTTTCCTTTCCTTCCTTTTACTTTTTTTTCTTTCTTTCTTTTTTTTTTTTTTGAGACAGTGTCTCACTAGGTCTCCATGGGTAGACAGTCATTGAGTCATAACTCGCAGTAACCTCAAATTCTTGGGCTCAAGATCTTGCTGCTTCAGCCTCCTGAGTAGAAGACTGTAGGCAGGCACCACCAAACCCAGATAATTTTTGTGTTTTTATTGGAGATGGAGTCTCACTCTTGCTCCAGGCTGGCCTTGAATTGCTGAGCAAGCCACCAGCCTCAGCCTCTCAGAGACCAAAGGTTATAGGTGTGAGACACTGTACCAGGACTTTTTTTATAATTTTAATTCTTTTTATATGTCACCAATTATTTTATTTTATATTTATTTATAGTAGAAATTAAGGAAAATTTTAATTCATGCATTGACTTTTTTTCTGAGTCTAGAAGAAATAATCAGAATCCGGGGGACTTGTGTGAACAATACCAAAAGATTTACATTAAGATACATATTTTTCTTGCTGTTGATCTAAATTCTCTTTTACTCATTTATACATTTCAGATTAATATAAGTCTGCATACCATTAGGTTGCATGTTTTGCATTTGTCAGATAAAGTCCAAGTTGCAGTTGAGCCCTTCACCCAGGTGGTGTGCCATATACCCTTACATTGTACTTGGTAGGTGAGAGCTTACCACACCCCTCTCCTCTCCCTCCTTTTTGAATTAAATGTATTTTTCTCTTGTGTGGGCATGTAGCTGTTCATTACTACTTTCATATTAGCATTGAGTACATTGGATGCTGGCTGTTGTTTATAATATGTTATTATTATTGTAAATAGCTTTTCTTATTGGGTTTGATCATTGAAAACTGCAGGAAAAGGATTGTTAAATAGCCATCAAAACCTAACCACATCAGTACCATGCCATCTTGACCACTATGGCTTTGTAGTACAGCCTAAAGTCTGGAATGGTGATACCCCCAGCTTTGTTTTTATTACTAAGAACTGCCTTAGCAATGCGGGTTTTTTTCTGGTTTGGGGGTAAAACACGATTGTAAGAGGGTCTTTTCCTAACAAATGCAACCAATGTAACATGGTTTCTTGTACCCTCAATGGATCCCCAACAATAAAAAAAAGAAAAATTCTGTGCTTATCTGAGCTATGGGCCCCCCCAAAAAAAAAGAAAAACCATCACCACCCTCTTGAACTTCATAAGAACTTACAGTATCCGTGATTTTCCTTTTGCAAAGAATCAAAGGTCAAAAACTATGTCCTGATGTAGTCCCCAAATTTGAAAGATTTATTATAACTCTTAATTCTTTTATCTGCAAGGGCTCAGAGACAGATCATCAGTTATGGGTAAATTCCAGACAAGAAAAGGAAGGATATCCACTCATGGGTAGGTTGTGCAAAATTAAAGAGAGCATTAATTGTGTTTTAATTTTCATTTCTATGTGTATTAGAGAATTAGTCATATGGTCCTATGGTTAAATACTATTAAATAATCTCCTATGATATTCATTAAACACTTATGTGTCAAGCATTTATTATGCACTGGACAAATACCTTCTGATTCAAACAGTTTATGGTTTAGGTAAGAGGAGAAATGTAAGTTTTCTTGTCTGCTTTTTCATTTTCCAAACAGAGCTATCTTGCCAAAATTATAAAAAAAATTCTGTAAGATAGCAGGATGGATAGGTACTCCTTTTCTCTGTATCTATATTTTCATACTCAGTTTTTAAATTTCCTGTTCCCATTGTTAACTCTATGCTGCCTCTCTGGAAGACCATCTATAATCCAGTCTGCATCTTAATCCAGTAAATGAGTATGTGACACCTGCTTAAACATTCTTAGGCATCATAAAGAAAATGTGATTAACCCATTTGTGATTTCTCCAGACAAATTTACCAGGGTTTGTTTTGAAGAATTATTGGTAAATAGGTTACACCTGATCTTATTTACATCATTTATCTAAAAATATTTCTTGATGATTATTTAATTCTGCATGATTAACAGAAATGGAACAATTACAATAAGGGCCAGTATCTATAGCAAATCTTGAGATGATGATGATGCTAATGATGGTGGTGAGGATAATTTCTGTTAACAGTTTTAAAATGCTTACTCCCTGCCAGAAGGAGTACAGAGCATATTATATACATTATCTTATGTAATTCTGTAATCCTCTCATTTATCTCTGAGGTCACTGCTGTGTCATTTAGAGTGTTTCAAGTGATATGAGGAATCTGAAACCAAACTTATCTAGAAAATTTCTATGCCTAGACTTGGAATATAAAAATGCATTTATCTTTGAAGGGTCAGGAGAAAACTACTAAATGCAGAACACAAATGTTTTCACACAGGAAACCTCACGAATGTTATGTCGAACAGATGGATGAAAATATCTCAGATTGTATATGAAGCCCATACACTGTACTCCATGATTGAACTAATGTACACAGCTATGATTCAATAAAAAATATATATAAATAAAAAAATTCATTTAGTATGTGCACAGTACTGAAGGAAAAATTGACAGTATTTTAGGATTGTTGTCAATGTTGTCATTTTAGTAAAAGCTAGGAAGCAACTAGGATCTCATTAAAAATTAAATACTTAAAGGTTTCAATTAAATATGTTAACTTCATTAAAACTTGGTAGCTATTAACTTAAAAGCTTACAACAGCTACCAGATTTGAATGAAGAACAAGGGGAAATCATGGTTGCATGATGTAGTAAAAGTTCTTTATTTGACATTTAATTGTAATGTGATTTACAGACGTCCCTTGTAGATTACCAGCTTGCTATTTTGATAAATTAGTTTTGTTTTATTGCTGTTATGGAAATCACCTTGCACTCTATTTGCTGAATGTTGTTGTAGCAATTGATAGGAATGGAATATTGCATTTTGTGCCTATGCCAGGTAGAAAGTTAGAGTTAGTGTTCACTGAATTACATTCAGTAATAAGAGAGGACTAGAGGGGCACTTAATCTCTGTGGTTTAAAACGTCAAAGCACAATGGTATTTGAGGATTACACTAAGAGGATACAATCACTTAAAGTGTTACAAGCATTATCTCATTGTAGTCAGGTGTCTAGGGTTTAGTTTGTGTGGTATGTAAATTTCTTCTTGTATCTGTTTATTGTGTTTCTCATCCCCTGATCTCTTCGTTCTGATTATTACCAGTGAAAAGCAACCTCAAAGGGAAGCAGTAAGAGGAAAGCCTAAATCGAGCCAGTTCCAATACTCTTGAGTAACTAATTATGCAACCAATAAAAAGGCATTAAAAGCCTTTTGCAGACAGACATCTTGTGGTAGATAATAGTAAAGATAGTGATGCTTGACACAGTTTAATGTTCCTAGGTCCTCTTGTTTAAGTAACATTAGCCACTAAGGGTTCCTTTTTTTTTTTTTTAACTGAATCATACCTATGTACATTACTGCAATTATGGGGTACAGTGTCCGGGTTTCATAGACAGTCTGAAATATTTTCATCCACCTGTTCAACATAACCTTCATGGGATTTTCTCCTGGGTCAGGTGAAAACTGCTAAATGCAGAACACAAATGTTTTCACATAATAAATGGTTCCTTGTTTGATTCTAATTATACTTGTGTGAGAGGTAGAGTAAATGTTTTAAGTCATAGATTTTAGGCTGAGTGAGTATATAGATTTGCTGAAGATTTATAGATGTGGTTAACGTCAAAGAAAAAACGAGAATACCTTTAAATATTTTCAGATCCAAAGGCAGGAAGGGTCAACATTATGCAACTCCCAGAGTCGTCTCTGAATTTATTCCAAACAAGGTAGTCTTAAGGTAGTCTTCCTCTCTAATTGCTCTTCCAACTACCATAGTAGAACCACCTGCATTATGCAGGTGTCTCTAACTGCAAGCATGCATATGATCATTTAGTCAACAAAAGTGTTCTTTAACCCAAAAGTTCCAGGAATAAGGGCAATATGTTCTGTTTGTAGCACACCTGCTGACAGCACCAGTCAGTCTGAAATGTACATTTAGATTTTTCTGTGTAGGACACGAGTACCCATACGGCATACTGATGAGCCATTTTCGAGAGAGTGCACTCATGAGAACAGGACCAAAGAGCACTACCAGCACTTTGAACTTCCAAGAGCTCTCTCTTAAGGAAGTGCACCCTCCAGAAATACAGTGCCATTTCATTCTGAAGCCCAGGTGTCTGGCTGCAGCCCAGCAACAGAGAGGTGAGTTGCTCCTTTTCCTTCCTAGAGTCCTGTTTCTGGAAGCAGTAAGAGGAAAGCCTAAAGCAAGCCAGTTCAAGCCTAAATCAATCAAGTCATTTCTCAACACATATTTAGTACAAAGGCAAAGATTCAGACAGCTAGTTAGATCACAGCAGATATGTTTTTCTTTGGAATATACTATAGTTTTTAAAGGGAAGATGAAGTTTTCAAACAGGATAGTTTTACACATCTGCTATAGAAATGATTGGCTTATAAAAAGCAGTTCAGCTGGTGTTTCACTTCTTTCTTCACCATTCTGTTCCCTTTCCCCTTGTGCCTACTGCAGAGTCAAAGGCACTAAGTAATTCCGCAGTGCTTCTCTGCCTACTTGTACCATGGTACACACCTACTTTGTGTTTCCCCCGAGCGGTCGTGTTCAAAGGGGAGGCTGGCAGTGATGGGTATCAGAAGTTTGTGATGCCCAACTGGGCCTGTGGTACTAATAAGTACGTGGAGGCTAAGAAGTGTCTTCCACAGAATTCTCTTCTAAGGCTAACAATCTACTAGCGATTGCCAATGTACATCATCAAAAGTTGACCGTGCTAAAAAGTGATATTCAATATACCAACATCCTAATTTATCCTAGTCTATATATAAGATATAAACCTTCAGTCTGAAAGTAAGATTCTATCAGAAAGAGAAAAAAAGTGTTAACAGAAACATATGAGTGGGAGGGTAGGCTATTGATGCTGAATGTCTTCACAGTCGTTTGTTAGTTTGAAGGAACTGGGCTATCTAGTGAACAGTGACATTGCATTTTACAAATGAGCAAACTCAGCTTCATGGAATAGTAAGTGTAAACAGATGGCATGAAGCTCCTCCTGCCATATGACAGATTATTGGCATCAACTAGGTTTCAAGTGAAATTTGGAAGTTCTTTATCTCTCTACTATCCAATGGATGTAGCATGAATAAAAACATTTCTCACAGTGAGTTAGCTTTATTGTAGAATAACACTACTTTTAGAAAAAGCTGTATGCTATGCACACTTAGAGAAAACAAACAGATTACATCAGAAGACATTATAAAGGCTTTTCTTGCTTTAAGTGGGAATGCACAGCAGAGGCCTTTAAACAGAACCTCCCCTAATGCTTTACATTGTGTAATTTATAATTTTATTATTGTGATAAATTATTTATAATTTCTGAAATAATTGCAACAGCAATGTGAAGCTTATTTTCCTGTTCCCACCAGAGACTCAAGTTTTTAACACTTTATGGGACAAAGAGCATGGTAACTGCCCTGTCTTGCCTTCATTCCAATGTCATTCACTAACTTTTTCCTCATGGGAAGGCTGGATTCCTTCTGCCTCCTTTTCAACCTACTGAGCTCTACCTTTTGAACACCCATTAGTTCCCTCATATTGTTTATTTTATCTGACAAGGCAGGTATTTATTTCTCACTCATGTAAAGTACCTATGCAGATGCCTTGGGGAAGATGTGGGAAGACATGTGGTCTCTTCAATCAGTTTCTTCTTTCATAAATCACAGGGGTCCAGGGGGGCCCCTTGAAATGCTGAGTGAGCCTCTTCCACTTTTCTTTCCTTCCATTGCCAACTTGAGTTCTATTATTATCATGAGAGCCTATGTCTTGAAGACATCCTGTATTTTCTTCACTTGCTTTCCTAATTTCTTCCTGGTAAAATCCTATGTCTGGTTAAACTCTAAGCACCTCAAGAAGAAATTATACAGCATCAGGGCAGCTTGGTATTTACTAAAGACCAATTTCAGTCAAACACTACCCTGGGTATCCTTCACTGTGTCATTATCAGAGAATGTTGGTAGCTAAAGATCTTCTCTGGGTAGCTTTGTTAGGAATCATAAAGAAGAATGTCACACAGCCAGAGTTTCATGAGTAATTTTCATTCATTCTTA
The DNA here is from genome assembly GCA_963573935.1 of Arctocebus calabarensis. Classification (NCBI taxonomy): domain Eukaryota; kingdom Metazoa; phylum Chordata; class Mammalia; order Primates; family Lorisidae; genus Arctocebus; species Arctocebus calabarensis. The sequence continues at coordinate 13,592 of CAUYON010150287.1, forward strand.
CTGGCAAAAATGGGGCCCAACCATGACTGGGAATTGGCTCATCATATGGCTCCTCAAGCCTTCATCCCAAGAACCACTACAGAGATTTGGGCAGGATGTACACACAATGTTTGGCTTTCTCAGTATCAGATGTTCTCTTTCTGGGGTACCCCCCTCACTTTCCAGCTGCTGTGGGCACCTCTGTTTTGGTTCTCTTGTTCTTCCAGCCTGCAAGAGTAGAGGTGTCTTTCTACATTTTATTCACTCCCACTACCCTGGGGCCTGCCTTTAGACAAATAGCTCTACAAATGTAATATATACCCAGTGATATCACATTCCTTTTTCTAGGTATCAAACCCATACCTCTAGTTTTACCTTTTTGAAGTCACTTTACTGCCTTCCAGTGGGTTGATTTGTGTTTGTTTCCAGAGTGTCCTCTTGTTACCTGTGTGTATGTGTTGTGGGAAAGGAACAGGGGTTAGCCGCCTTTAGAAGTGGAACCTCAAGGGAGTTGTCTTTCTATGTATCAAATCTTGTGCATATCTTCTAGGTTTCAGATAAAACAAAATTTGGCACAGATGATACCCAAAACATTTTCACACTATGGTATCACAAAATTATAGCTTCCGGTTGACTTTTCTTCCTTCTGCCGATTTTGTTTATGCTGTATGTTTCTAATAAAATTCCACCTCTTTTTTGAGTTTTGTTCAATAGTAACTTCTTGAGTATTTTCTCTATGCAAGAGACTATGGTAGATGCTCTATCTTTTGAAATATTGACCATTCCAAATACAAATCACATGCAAATGCCTTCAAGATCATGCTTCTCTGGGCTGCTAGGTAGTTGTGATGAACTTCTCTCTGAATGCCTTTGGTACTGTGTTCTTCCCTTATGAGAATTCATTTGTTCCTGTATTTGCTTTTATTTCCACCATGATGAGTCTCCTTTTCTATGAGATAAAATACTTCATTTATAAGGGTAACTCTCAAGTTTGCATCCA
>CAUYON010150288.1:0-35366 GCA_963573935.1 Arctocebus calabarensis
CAATTGCTTTTTTTTTTAAATAAATTTGGAGAATTAGGCTAAAAACTGTCTTGCAGAAGTGGTGTGTCGCATTCTTTCTTTATAATACTGCAGCTATCCCCTTGGAATGTCAACCTAACTATACTAGGATCCGAATCTGTAGAACTGAGTAGATGGTAAACAAATCTAGATAAATGCATAACTAAATCAATAAATACATGATTTATATAAGATTGAGATGAGATGACTTCTAGGGCTCTGGTCTGATCAGCCTGGCTATAATTAACATTGTAAATACCACAAAAACAGAAGGGAAGGGAGGCGCCTGTGGCTCGGTGAGTAGGGCGCTGGCCCCATATATGGAGGGTGGCGGGTTCAAACCTGACCCTCGCCAAACTGCAACAAAAAAATAGATGGGCGTTGTGGTGGGCACTTGTCATTGTAGCTACTCAGGAAACTGAGGCAAGAGAATCCCTAAGCCCAAGAGCTGGAGGTTGCTGTGAGCTGTGATGCCACTGCACTCTACTGAGGGTGACAAAGTGAGACTGTCAAAAAAAAAGAAAAGAAAAAAAGTAGAAGGGAAGCCGCTTATATAAAATGCCTGAAATACATTGAAAACCTACTCCTAAGCAGAGAATAATTTTCAATTCTGTAGAGAGAAGAAGGTGAAGCCATGGTTAAAGGACAAATGTCATCTGTTTTTCAGGTCTGCATTTAGAATCCACACTACTTAGCAAAGCCCATTCAATGACTGTCATCCATTCAAATTTCCCAAAAAGGCCTACAATGCAATGTGCCTTCCCCTTAATCTGGAGCGGCCTCAGCGTTAGCCACCCTCCCACACCCACCCTGCCCTCCTATTATACAGAATTATCTCCATCCCCAGAATTCCTTAAACTCTTTAGACTTTGAACCTTCATATAGGGTGTACTTTCTGATCGAGTCTTTCCCTTTCTTCCCCTGATGAATTTTTCCCATCCTTGACTCTTTTAAGAATTCCTCCCAACCTCCACTCGCTGTCTCAAGTTAGGTCCCTCATGTGGGCATTTCTTATCAGAATGTGCTGCCAGGAAACTCATCTGTCTAGTCTCTCCCATTGGCTGGTGGGATTCTTTAGATTAGGAGCTGTGTTTTTCCTGGGCCAGGCATATTGGAAGTGCCCCATAAGTACTTTTAAAATTCATGATTGCTAATAAAGATTAGTTTTGATTTATAAAAACGTCTACATGCCAAAACAACTTAGCACTCTTTTCAAATATTAAGCTTGATGACTGGTATACAAAGTTTCAGTGGAAGTAAGTTTCCTTTCTTTACCCATACTTCTTAGACTTCAGAAAGAGTCACTTATTGGGGCGGCGCCTATGGCTCAGCAAGTAGGGTGCCGGCCCCCTGTACTGAAGGTGGCAAGTTCAAACCCGGCCTAAGCTGAACTGCAAGGCAGAAAAATAGCCAGGAGTTGTAGCAGGCCGCCTGTAGTCCCAGCTACTCGGGAGGCTGAGGCAAGAGAATCATCTAAGCCCAGGAGATGGAGGTTTCTGTGAGCTGTGTGACGCCACAGCACTCTACCAAGGGTGATAAAGTGAGACTTTGTCTCTACAAACAACAACAAAAAAACAGTCACTTATGAAAGCAAAGAAGCCTGGGGGTAGGGGTGGGAGTTGTCAATGCAATTGGTAGAGGAATAATAAAAATAAAATCACCTTATTGCATTAAGTAATTATGAGCTTACCATTTTAAAATGGTGAAAACATTTCTTAAAAGACATGGAATTTAGAAATAAAGACAACAGTATTATTTCAATGCAGTTTTGCACAGCAGGTGCTCTGGGTTCAAATCTAAACTCTACCATTCTGTAATTGGGTGCCCTTTGAAACTCCATGTAACTATTCTGAGTCACAGTTCCAACCCTACAAAACTGGAGATAATTCTGCCTCTACCCTAATACCTCCTAGGCAGATTTAAATGAAACAATGCCCAAAATAAGGGCTTAATTATCTGTGCAACTATGATTCTATAACATAGCTTTGTCCAGTGCCCAAACATCTGAATATATGAACTCAAATAGTTAACATATAAACCACTCTCTTTATACTGATGAAGGCAAAATCCAACCACAGTAAATGAACCTTGTTTTCTACCCATCTGACCCAGGGCCTAGCTCATCAAAAGTAATAAACATTTGTTGAATGAATGAATGATAACAAAATTAATTCACTCTCCTTTCGGAAAACTAAACATTGGATAATTATTGTATAGTACAACATAGTACTGTACCAGAAATTAGAAAGGAATGAGATGAATCATATTGTGTGACTTGTTAACTGCCTCTAATCTGCTATAGAATCCAAAAAGCATCTTGGTTAGTGGTGGCTTCTAACTAACGGGTAGTAGTGTGTGTGTATAAGCCAACTAAGGCAATTATATTAACGGATGGCATTCATTCAATATCAGATATACTTAGTTTAAAAAATATTTATTACCAAGAGCCATATATTTCCACTTACTAAGAAGTACTTTTGTAGGTTTGTTTCCTTGAAGTGTCTGGTACATTCAAATTGTATTATAGATAGGCTTTACCATTTTCTGGCAAAGAGTGTGTTGGTAGCTAGTCTTAATTTTTATTTATTTTTTGAGGCAGAGCCTCACCTTGTTGCCCTGGGTAGAGTGCTATGGCATCAAACTCTTGTGCTCAAGAGATCCTCTTGTTTCAGCCTCCCAAGCAGCTGGGATTACAAGCCCCCACCACCATTAAAACTAGCCCAGTTAGTTTTAAAGATGGGGTCTCACTCTTCCTCAGGTTGGTCTTAAACTCCTGAGCTGAAGCAATTCACCCATGTTGGCCTCCTGGAGTGCTAGGATTACAGGCTTGAGCCACTGAGTCTGGCCCAGTAGCTAGTCTTTAAAAATGCCCTTCTCCCCACCCCTACACACTATACCTCCAGTGAACCATGCCTCCTCTTGTTCATGCCTTTGTGGGGCCCTCATTTGAATCTGGGTTGGCTAGAGTTTTGAACAATAAAATTCTGGGAATGTCATTTTGCATGACTAAGTTTGAGTCCAAAGAAATCTTGCTGTTTCCTTAAAATATTTCTTAATATTTCAAAATCTTAAAATATTTTTTGGGGAGAAAACAGACCTAATGTAAAAAAAAAATCTAACTGCCCTAAGACCATTATGTTATAAGGATGCTCAGGTAGCCATATGGAAAAGCTGTTTAGGGTAAGAAATGTTCACCAGCCCTTAGTCATTCCAGCCATCCTAGCTGAGGTGTCAGACCTTTGAATGAAGACACCACCCTGGACATTCAGGCTTGTTATTCCTGCCTCAGTTACCGTTTGACTGCAATCTCATGAAAGAACTCAAGAGCCCTGCTGAGCCCAGTTAACTCACAGAACCTTGGGAGATAATAATACATTAAACTGCCAAGTTTAGAGGGGTTGTTAATTTGTAATAGGTAACTGACACAGAAGAATGAGCAATGATAAGGTCCAAAGGTAAACCAAAGAGGTCACAGACTAGTTGCCTAACATAACCCTAATAAATTAGAGCTGGCTGTGCAGCCACATTATATGATTAGCACACACAAAATACAGGAGAACTACAGTGGCAACAGCCACTAGAAGAGGCCTGTCTATTCATCAATACAGTACACAAGGTATTGTTGCTTCAGGGTAGCCCAAACCTATTGCTTTTTCTGTGAAGGCAGAAGCCAATTTAACCTATTAGCGGCTCACTCGAATGAGACGTACATGAGACATACATGTGGGGATTTCTAACCCCACAGGTATCGACTTCGTGCCTTCTAAAACTTTTGTTTTGAGCACCTATGTTCTTATTATTAATCCATGTTTGTCAATAAAATATCAGAGCCTGGAAAATGTTTTAAAAAGAACACATAACTCCCCAAATCTACCTAAACTCACCATTGACCTAATAATAAAAGCTGTTCGGAAGCATTTCACTTGAATTTCTCCTTTCCTAGTCTTCATATAGCGTGACTAGGCTAAGAAAAGAAATTTCCTATACCACAATCAAGCATTCCAAAATCCATAAACTTTGACCACCAGAAAAATACAAAATAGAGTCAGAAACAAAGGGAAAAAGGAGAATGAGCTCTATTCAGGGCTGTTGTGGGCCAAGTAGGTGAAAGAACGTTCTTTTATTTTTAGATTCTAAGTCAATGAACGGTCCAGCACCTGGTTATAATCAACAAAACATTGTTGCAATCTTTCACTGCGCCCACTAATGATTTTTTTTTCAATGTTGAATAAAGGAGACAGGTTCTTGGCCTAATACTTAAAATTTTAAAATGTTTTCGTGTTCTTTTCTTTTCTCTCCATGTAATTTTCTTCTAATCGTTGCCACTTTAAAAGCGTCACCAAGCTTTTTTTCGTTGTTTTTCTAGGGATTGAAAGTTGCTTTCCCATCAGGCTAGAGACTTGAATCACAGAGAAAGTTCTGTAAGATGATGACACCGCATGTTACTGTGAGACATTCTGCTCTAAGTTCTCAGTTCTCCTGCTGTAAAATGCAGCTTGCGAAATACATATAAAATAAGTATTTTGTAACATTATAAAGTTGAAATTGGTAGTACAAAACACCTCCAAATGAATTAATAGTACAAAGCCTCCTATTTGGGAAGATGGGATTTTTAACAAGTTAGATTAAAAAGAATAAAAAAGAACATAGTCTCTACAGTCTAATGATTAGAAGCATATTTCTTAATACATGTAGAACTCCGCAGACAGTCTTACACACAGCACGTAATGATCAAACTTAGAAGACTAAAATTTATCATCCCTTATTCTTTAAAAAAGTTATTTTTGATCATATAGCAAGGAAAGGAAATGGAAGCTATTGGAAAAACAGACCCTTTAACCATTTATAGTTTGTATTCCAGAACATAGAGTAAGATCACATCATTATAATTAACACTAGTATTTATTAAGCATTTACTAGGTTCTAGGCACTGTTTGAGCATTTATATGTATTATTCTCATTTAATTCCCATAACCTTATAAAATGGAATAATCTCCATTTAAAGATATAGAAATAGAAAATAAGGTTCATAATGGTAGAATAAATAATCCAAGATCAGTTCGAATATGGAGAAAATAAGATTCAAAATCAGCTGTCTTGACTCTAGAACCCTACTTTTAACTACCAGTATGCTGGCCATAGAAAACTGAGAATACTACTGAATGAGTACTACAAGAAATTAGTATACTATTTCTACTAGTACTATTAGAATACTATTGAATGAATACAACAAGAAACTCCTTGAGGGCAGGGATTTCTGTTGCTTTTGTTCCATATCCATTGCCCAGAACAGTACCTGGCACATAGTAGGTGCTCAATAAATGTGTGAAGTGAATGCAAGCTCAGTGATTGCCTTTGAAGATGAGAATTACGCTACTGAGGCGAAGAGGAGGAGACTTACTTTTCACCGTAAACTCTTGTACCTTGGGGGTTTTGTACCATGTGCATCTATCACCTATTCAAAAAATGAATAAAATTAACAAAAGAAAACAAAATATAAGAACTGTAGATAAGTCATACGCGCTGTGCATTCCATCCACCAGACACAGTGTTATGATATACGTAGTCTGCCAAGCAGATACTAAGATTGGGTCTGTGCACAGGGGATGGCCAGCAAACAGGAAGAGACACTCAAGATTTCATAATATTCTTCTTCCCTATTTGTCTCTTTGAGAGATGGAATAGATGAAGTGGAAGAACAAGGCAGGAAGAAAGAGATGCATATTATTAATGTGGTGCTTCTGGTAATTCCCCAAGGTTCTAAAGCAGTGGTTTTCAACTTGTAGTGTGCATCAGAATCATCTGAAAATTTATATTTTTAACACATTCCCAAGGGAATTGGACATTGCTGGTCCAGAGGCCACATCCTGAAAACCACTGGTCTAAAAAATCCTTACAAATTAAGTTATCTACAAGAAGTATTCACTGTACAGAATTAAATGTCTATTTTCTAGGTGTGTATTACAAGAATAATTAAGACATTAACTTCAGCAACTGATTTCAATTATTTGAGGGCAGTGTTTCTCAAAGTTGAACACATACTTATCACCTTGGGAACTTGTCAAACTGCAGATATTAATTCCATAGGTCTAGTGTAGATGCTGAGTTCCTGAATCTATAATAGACTCTTAAGGTAGTGATTTTCAACTGGTCCACCACGGTTAGGTGTGCTACAAAAATGGTTAAAATAATTAAATTATTTCCAAAGAAGTTCAAAGCAAAGTATACTCTTTTCTTTGCTCTTTTTGTTTTTGATCAGCATAATTTAACTGTGCCATGGCATTAAAAAGGTTGAAAAACACTGCTCTAAGGTGACTGCAATATTTCTGCTCTGCAAACTAGACTTTAAGTTGTGAGATGGTAGACTCAACTCTTGTCTTTGAGGCACTTGGTAGTCACCAGTAAAGAAGCTAAGACTAAGACACAAAGATGCACATATTCTACTGCTACTCCTCCTGGCTATTTATTTAGTGCTTTCTGTTAGCTAGGGACTGTGCATCCCACTCAACTCTGTAAAGCAGGTGCTTTTATTCCCCTTTTACAGATTATGAAACACATTCAGAAAAGTTAACTTCATTTTTCAATTGCACCTGTCAAGACAGTGGCAGAGTCTGGGTCAGAACCCATAAAGTCAGGTTGCAGAACCCAAACTCTTAACCACCATACCACAGGTGAGCGAGAGATGTTACAGACAAATGTTACACATCATCATGTTTGATTGAGTAGATGTGGCAGAGGCTGAATGGAGGGTGTGTGTTAAGATAGGCGGAGGAGTCAGATGCAAATGGGAAGTTGGCAGTTTCCAGTCAGAGACCACAGCATAGAAGGGAAAGCATGTGCATGCTCTGAGAACAGCCAGCTTCACTGCAGTGACGGGCAAATGAGTCATAGGAAATGAGCCCATGTTTTTAGGGCCCTTGAAATCAGATTGTAGACTAACAATTTCCAAGCAAGTGACAGGCAACATTCCATCACTGGACGGAAATGCAATCGCTCTGTTGACTCAGTTTTTTTTTTTTAAAACTGAAGACCCCAATTCTCAAAACTTTCCTGCATTTTCACCTGCCCTAATTCTAATCCTACTTAATTCTAATCAGCAGCAAGCGGGATAGACAATCATACCTATGTAACAAAAAAAGAGACGCTGTCATTTACAGGCACTTGTAATATGCCAATCCCTGTTCTAAATGCTCCATACTATGCTATTTCTTTTCATCTTCACAGCAACCTCAGCCCCTTAAATGGTGTTAATAATGAGAAATAAGATCCAATATATTTTATTTTCTAAAGGTTCAAATAAAGGACATAAAAATACATAAAGCTTTGAAGATAAAAATATTTTCCATCACCTAAGCCTTACTAAAAAGTTATCTCTCATACAACATTTAGGGAATACATTTCAGCCTACAGAATCTAAATGACTATTACTTGCTCACGTGACTTTTCCCTTCATCTGCTGATATTCTCAAAAAATCAAGGAAGCAAGATGGAAGAGCAGTACGGTAGGATTAGGACCCCGATCCACACCAACTTTGAACCTAAAAGTCTAATTGTACCCTAGAGTTACACAATAGCTGATGAGAAAGTTACTTAGGCTCCAGATCTGCTTGTACTTCTTTTTTCATTTTGCAGTTTTGAACAAGAGCTTGTGTTAATCGAGGTTTCCTGTGAATATTCTCAGAGGTGATAAAAGGCAGGAGGATGTGTGGAGGGTGGAATTGTGCCATCTGCGTCAGGAGGTTTCAGGCACTTGTGTGTCACGCTGGAGGACCAGGGAGGTGCTGTCGGCCCAGCTCACCACTCCATAGCTCTGGCACAGCTGGGGGCTCAGAGGAAAGCTGGCAGCCCCAGTGCAAGGTAAAGAAGAGAGTGAACTTCCCTGTGTGCCCTTCATTCTCCACCATCAACTCAATTAGGAATGAACAGATGATTGGTGCCGGGTGGGGGAACCTCCACTTTAACCCTTTCTTGTCACAATCTCCTGGCAGGAGCAATTCGTTCTTCTTTCAAAATATAAACTCAGTAGTAGCTAGTTGTTCTTTCAAAATATAAACTAAGTGCCAGAATATAGTATTTTTCTGCTTTTCTTCTCAAAATGGGTGATCACTATAGGGATAAGTTGAAAGAAGGGTTAAATGAGCAAAGGGTGAAATATGTGACCCTAAGACAGTTGAGGAAGAGTGTTCTAGTTTAAGGGATCCCTGTGCTTCCGGGCCCTCTGCTGCTGACTTCAGGTGCTCGGAAGAGCCTGGCCTTACAGGTGGGCAAAAAAGAATTAGGTTTTGGCAGGATACGATGGCTCACGCCTTTAATCCCAGCACTCCAGGGTGCCGAGGCGGGCAGATTGCCTGAGCTCACAAGTTCGAGACCAGCCCAAGCTAGAGCAAGACTCCCGTCTCTAAAAATAGCTGGGAGTTGTGGCCGGCCCCTATAGTCCAGTGAGTTGGGAGGCTGAGGCAAGAGATTTGCTTGAGCCCAGGAGTCTGTGGTTGCTATGAGCTAAGACACCATGGCACTCTACCTGGGCAACAAAGTCAGACTCTGTCTCAAAAAACAAAAACAAAAACAAAAATCAGGTTTGAATGACAAAGTCTGCACATCTCTTAAACAACAAATTACTATTATTCCACAGGAACAAATGACTTTTTCTGCTTAGGCTATTATTTTTTTAAGAGTACAAAGTCATTTTGAAAGCATCATTCTGTTCTTGCAGCGAGATGTGCTTCTTTTTTAAACCTGTAGAGCAGCTTACTGCTCCTTAATCCAGGCTAGATCTGGTTTCTAAAGCGAACATGCATGACTCAGTGTTGGAAGTCTTCCAGAGGTAGCAATGAAAAACGTCCTCTGTGATCTTGGCTGGGTTAATAAACAAACCCGTCCAAGAAAGGAAAGAGAATTCAGGTCTTTCCTGTGAAGAGGGAGAAAAAGACCATGTTGAGAGGGACAGTATAATTTTTTCACATTCCTATCAATACCCCCGTGACCTTCTTTGTTCCTCTAACTAGGACTAGATGCTGCACGTACCTAAGTCTAAAGACAAAATGCAGATAGAAAGGAGTACAAGGTAACTTACCCTGTTCTCACCGTCTAAAATCTGTGCCACAAGAATAGACAATGAATTAATTACTAGCCACAAACTAGCACTGTGAAGTCAGGCACTAAAATCTTGATTCCTACTTGCAGAGAAATTAGATAGCTAAAATGAAGGGGCCAGAGTCATGCCAACTGGTTCTGTTCTTCTATTCATCCTTTCTTAGCTATCTACCCTTAACCCCAAACCCAGACCTCTTTAGTCTCTTCATTAAGTATGCCCCTAAGGACCGTGTGTACAGTACAGGGACGTGTTCACCATTCTCAGGTACAAGAGTTACTAGACTTTGTAGGCAAGGATTTGGCCTCTTCCTTCTCCTATATCCAAATTGCCTGTCGTTGTGCCAGCAATAAACACTCATTTACTGATTTATTTTACATTTCCAATCTACAACCCAAAGATATGTACATATAAAAGGTAAAGACATGTGGGGCCTGTTCTCAGTTCAGAACCTCACTGGGGTTCTGGAAGGCAATCAGCTCACCCCTTCCCATTTGCAACCTCTTTCCAGGGTTTTTCTAGGTGCTCAGCTAGAAAACTTCTCTTACTTTAGCTCTCTGCCCATCACTCTGCTTTCACATTGCCCATTTATCGATGTGACATTTGTTCTGAGTTTACCTTCTACTTTCTTTTCTCTGTAAGAAGGATCCCAATGTAGGGGGAGGGGCCTAAGTTGATGCGGCTGAATTCAGACCTACTTCCACAGGAAGCAGGGCAGACTTTTTGGGTGGATAGACAAGGACAGATATAATTTAAAGGGAAGACGAACATGTTCAAAATTACAACTTGTTTTGGGCAAATTAAAAAAAAAAAGAAAATAAAAAAAATCCAGTCTGCAGTAGAGAAGCACACATGATTTCCTGCCATCCCTTAAATGTTGTGCAGGCCAGTCCAGCTGTTCTGTCACAGCTTCCCAGGAGAAAACAACACGCTTGCTGTCTGACCTTCCTCACCTGCACTAGAACGACTGTATTCTGTCTACATTCACAACATTACGGACAGATGTGGCAGCCGTCAAGGTCACCAAGGGTTCCTGTATCTCTTGTTCTCAGTTATCTGGAGCTTTCCGGGGCAGCTGCGCCCATGGAGTCCCTTCCAGCAGAAGGCAGTCCTTGGGATTTTGCCTTCCCTCCATTCACGCCTCTGCATATCCTTTATCCTTTATTGATCCTTTTCCTCTTCAATATCAGAGTGCCCAAATTTCCCAGAACTGCCTCTCTTCTCCCTAAGCCCTGCTCTGGGGACCCCATCTAGGCCGGTGCCTGGTGTCTCCACTGGTCAGCTCTGGGGTGGGGCTGGGGGGCTGGGCTTTCCTGCCCCATGCACATTGTCCAAAGAGCTGACTGAACTCAGAACAGCTCTTTCCAATTCCCACCTTTCTACCTGTGCAAGGTTTCTACTTGTCCCAATTCTATTCCTTAAAATGCTTTTCAACTTCTTTCTTGAGTAATTTCTTAGTAATCTCCCTGTCTTTGGGATTTTCTTATCTCTGAGTTTGATCTTCTCTTCTCATGGCGTCTCACTGAGTGAAAAACCTAAATCTGTATTCCAGTTTCCACACCTATGTGAACCTGAACAAATATCTTAAACTATTTGACCCTGATTTCTTAATGTAAATTAGGAAACATTTTAAATTAGGACTAAAAGTGTAAATTAGGAGTAAAAACTGTAGTAATGATGCTCTGAAGTACTTGGAGAGAATTAACAGGATAAAGTACTATGTAATTAACATTTATTGATATCTTGCCACATGTCAAATTCTAGGATAACCCCTTTGTGTGTTTATGTGTGTGTGTGTATTTTATTTAAATTTAACAATCACCCAACAGTTATGGAGCTCTTAACTAAATTATCAGACAACATCTGTGGTAGAGTAGGTAAAATCCAGGGATATACAATTCTTGCACACTACTAAATTATTGTATGGTCTTTTTTTTTTTTTTTTTTTTGAGACAGAGCCTCAAGCTGTTGCCTGGAGTAGAGTGCTTGGCATCACAGCTCACAGCAACCTCCAACTCCTGGGCTTAAGCGATTCTCTTGCCTCAGCCTCCCAAGTAGCTGAGACTATAAGCACCCACCACAACGCCTGCCTCCTTTTTGGTTGGAGTTGTCATTGTTGTGTGACAGGCCTGGGCTGGATTTGACCCCATCAGCTCTAGTGTATGTGGCTGGCGCCTTAGCCATTTGAGCCACAGGCACCGAGCCTTTTTTGTTGTTGTTTTTGAGACAGAGACTTATTCTGTCACCCTGGGTAGAGTGCTCTGGCATCATAGCTCACAGCAACTTCAAAGTCTTGGGCTGAAGCGATTCTCTAACTTCAGCTCCCTGAGCAGCTAGGACTACATGGACCCACCAAGATTCTGGGCTATTTTTTTCTATTATTTAGTAGAAGAAGGGTCTCACTCTTGCTCAGGCTGGTCTCAAACTCCTGAGCTCAAGCTATTCACCTGCCCTCGACGTCCCACAGTGTTGGGATTATAGGCGTGAGCCACCGCACCCAGCTTTATTGTATGGTCTTGATCAACATATTTAACCTTGCTGAGACATATTTTCCACATCTATAAAATGGAAATAACAATGGGTCCAACTTAGAGGATCACTGTGAGGGTTAAATGAGGCCCTCGGTAATCTTCCTGTCTTGAATTTTCTTATCTCTGAATCTGAATACATATGTATATAGCTTAATGCCTAGCCTGTAGGAACGTTCAATAAATGGTAAGTACTTTATGATGGTGAGAGTGTTCATTTAGAATCCTGAAAAATGACAGAGACACAGGTACATGTGTGGAGGTAGGTCATTACACACATGCATTCACTAATCAGGGCACATGTATGTATGTCCTAAGAACTGTGATAGCAACCAGGTCAACTAATTCCAGAGCTAATAGTCTCATTTGAAAGAAAACAAACACATTTAATTAGGAGCTGACAAACTACAATCCATGGGCCAAATCCAGTCTCTTACCTATGTCTATCCCTAAGCCTTACTGTCTCCCAACCATGCCCCCATTTGTTTAGGTATTGTTTCAGGCTGCTTTTGTACTACAAAGGCAGTGGTGACTACATGTGACAGAGACCCATGTGGCCTGAACACTCGAAAACATTTAACTCGCCATTTACAGAAAGAAGTCTGCAGACCCCTGAAGTGAATAACCCATAAAATGAGATGACTCTTAGGAAGAAATCAAAGAACATTTCTGAAAGGACGTCGCCAGGAGCCTATGGAGCCGTGTCACATAGGACTTACCAACCACAATAAGAGATGGAAGTTATTCCTGGTGCAGTGGAAAACCTTGGGAACATTTGATTTCAGTTTTGTATTTGCACCACTTTGGGGGTATATTTGTCTTATTTGTGGGTCATGGTTACTTTCATTATGAAACATAGCAACCACACAGATGAATAGATAAGATGTAAATGACATTTAACAGTTCTCGAAGTCTAGGTCAAGGTATATAACACCATCAGCACCTGAGAAGCCTCCAAGATTCCTCATCCTAAACACAACCTCCTTTTCCTGCTCAGGAATCACTTGCTTCATATTCTTTTCATTTTCTTTAGAAAATTATCTCACGATCTAATTTTACAGTCATTGTTACTTGGTTTTGATAAATTCTGATGTTTCGGCATAACCTACAACTTAGGAATTATAATTCTAGGTCTACATCCTGCAGAAGTGTGAGCCTATGTGTCCCCGGAGACATATGTAAGATGGTTTATTGTAGCTTTGTTTGCAACAGTCCCAAACCGGAAACAACTCACATTTCCCTCGTCAGATCGTAGATAATTTAGTTATGGCACAAGCATATAATGAATTACACAGAAATGAAAACGAATTATATAATTCTATGCAATAGCATAAGTGAATCTTAAAAGCATAACTGTAAGCTTAGAAGGGTTTAAGTTGGGGAGTGGAATAACATGATCAACTATTTAAAAATGACCAATGTTTACAGGATTATCACGGATGCTTTGCAGAAAGCTGAGTCTAGTGGGTAAGAGCAGAGGCAGAGGCTTCTGCAGTATTCCACGTGAGACACTATGGGGCTGGATTAGGGGGTGAGAGTGGAGATGGAGAAAAGAGGGATGTGAGATGTATCCTGGATGTGGGGCCAGGAGGACCTGCTGAGGGACTGGAGAGTAGCAGGATGAAAAAGACGACAGCGCGGAACTCACAGGCTTCAGCCGAGGTGATGGAGCCGCTGACTGAATGAAGAAGGGTGGGAAGAAACACTGTTTTGGAGAAGTCTGTTTAGGATTTGGTGAATTAAGAAATCTGTTAGTATACAACTGTTACGTATCCTTAAATCTAAATAGAAATATACACAGCTGAGTAAGGGGAGAGTAGGGGTGAAGGGTAATTGGGTAGTATGGGTGGACATCACCAAAAAATTCCAGTTCCGAAACAGGAAATCAATGATGGAACAGACTCTGCTTTAGAATAAAGACCCTGTCCAGTTCACAGATCATTTTCTTTGGCTGGAAATTCTTTTAAATGTATCAACCATTGAGATGCGTAATGCCCTAGGAGAGCTATTATAAAAATGCATATGCCTTAGGAGAGCTATTACAAGTTGTATGTTAATTCAAGACACAGCCTAGGACTGTCCCAGTAAAAAGGGGCTTAAGGGAAGGAAAAGCAGCACAGTAGGCAAATCTTCATTCTGCTTGTTCTCTGACACCTGCAACACTGTCCTTCCCTTGAGTCTGTCTTCTCCAAACACTTCTTGAAGATCTGCTGTGAGCCAAGTACTGTACTAAGTTCTTGGGATAATACAGGGAATCAGATTTAGCCTCTGCTTCTGGTATTTCAAAGTCCACTTTGATTTTATTGCTGAGAGACACACACAATTGGGTAATGGCTATTTGAAAGGTCAATTGAAAGCAGGAAAATCTTGGTCAAAAGGCTAAATGACATGACTTAAGAGGTACTTATAAAATGATAAAATTGGCTCGGCGCCGGTGGCTCAGCGGGCTAAGGCGCCAGCCACGTACACCTCAGCTGGTGGGTTCGAATCCAGCCCGGGCCCGCCAAACAACAATGACGGCTGCAACCAAAAAATAGTCGGGCGTTGTGGCAGGCGCCTGTGGTCCCAGCTACTTGGGAGGCAAGAGACTCGCTTGAGCCCAGGAATTGGAGGTTGCTGTGAGCTGTGATGCCACAGCACTCTATCCAGGGTGACAGCTTGAGGCTCTGTCTCAAAAAAAAAAAAAATAAAATAAATTAATAAATAAATAAAATGATAAAATTTCAGTTGAAGGATAATTTCTCCTGTTGCTAAGAACACCAGTGACATCATAGCAACCATCCCCTTGAATCACCTGAGGGCAAGCTAATCCCCATGGCCTCTTTCCAGATCTATTAAGCTAATAACATAATTGTCTCATTTATTTATTAGGATGTTTGGGAGATCAGGATAGCAGGTTAGTCCTTGGTATTAGGGAGAAGAGGTCTTGTTATTTATTTTTTTGAGACAGTCTCATTTTGTCACCCACGGTAGAGTGCCATAGCATCACAGCTCACAGCAACCTCAAACTCTTACGATCAAGTGATCCTCCTGCCTCAGCTTCCCAAGTAGCTGGGACTAGAGGCACCTGCCACAACGCTCTTGCTAGGGTTGGTCTCAAAGTTCTGAGCTCAGGCAATCCACCTGCCTTGGCCACCGAGAGGGCTGGGATTACAAGCATGAGCCACTGCGCCCAACATGAGAAGAAGTCTTAAAGGGTATTTTCCTGGTGGTTTTCTTGAGACCCAGCTTCACATTTTCCAAAGTCATGCCTCTATTTTCCTGAGTTTTGGATTGTGCCATATCAAATTCTATTTGGTCTCTGATAATCGAGAATACTCAATATGCTTACTAAAACTATTGGCGTTAAGTTCTTAAAATCTATTCAAACTTATGTTTATACTTATTTTACTTGAATTTTTGGTTTGCATATTTTTTTATTTTTTATTTTTTTTCCAGAAGAGTCAGAGAAAGGTATCCAATTTCCATTGTAGTCTTATTACGCTTTTCTTAAAAATAATTATTATTACCTTTGATAATTTCCAAGGCAGTGGTTTGTTCCTTTTCCTAAACACATACTTTTTTTTTTTTGAAGCTAACAAAAAAAATGCATTATTGGGTTCTGTATGTGAAAAAACAGATCAAATTAGAGTAGCAATGAAAGAGACGATCTCAAATCCCAGAGTCAGGTCTGTCTTCTGCTTCACCTCTGCCACTTGCCTGTACGGGAAGACCACTAAGCCTGTGTTCGGGCTTTTCTTTCTCAACAGAATCATGGCAAGAATGGGCTTATAGGATCCCAAGATGGCTCTTCGGTTCTTTGAAATCTGTAGATTTTAATTTGCCGTGGCTTCTAGTGGCTACCAGGTTTGGCACAAAGGTGAGCTAAGCATAACTCCTCACCCCTTGGGTCACTCTAGTATCTGGTGAAATTGTATTGCTTTATCTATCGTATCTCAGACTTAATACCTACTTGATAATCATGTCTACTACGTGTATACTTAGTTTCTTACTTTTTTCTTTTGGTATTTAATGGCTGCCTTTGATTCAGAAAGAGATTTTTCAGCCCTATCAAATCTAAGAATTAGATAATTCTTCCCAGCACGCGTTTGTTGCACCCAGCTGTTGTCTCATGAACCTGCTCAGCAGCGTCATGTTTCATAGAGCTGGCTTCTTGGTTTTACTTTGCATGGCTTCATTCCATTTCTCATTATGTCCTATCTATGGTTCTTCCAATCCGTAACTATAGCCCTGATCCAGTAGAATTCTGCAAGTTAAAATGACATTTTGTATACACTTTTTCAATTTATAAAATGCATTTTATAGGAATTTACGATTGAAGGTCTGAGTTGAGCCAAAGCTACTGTGAAATTTCCTGGGAAGGGAACCCAAACTAAAAGACAACTTGAACTTTAATGTCTATTTTCTTTCTTTCTCTCTCTCCTCACCCTTTCTTTCTCTTCTGCTTCTTCTTCCTTTTCCCCTTCCTTCCTCTCTTCTCTATTCCTCCCTCCTTCTTATGTTCCCCCCTCTCTTTTTTCTCATTTAAAAAAATTTTTAAATTACAAACTACAAAACAATAAGGTTTAAAGTAGTACTAAAATTCAGATATTAATTTTGTATGCATATTAATCTTACATGCACGAAATGAATATTTTCTGGGACGGGAGATAGTAGGGCAGGAAAGCATCTCCAAATCCATCCGACCCCCTGAGCCCTGCTCGTCCGCGCCGGCATAAGGCGTAATGTGCAAGTACAGAAGCCTGCCGTGGCTTCTAATCTCCTTTCCTTCCACGGCTCTGCTCTGCTGATACTTCAACCTTTGTTCTACTCTGTACCTTGGCTCTATTGCTCTACTGGTCATTTGATGATAATATTGTCTAGACTTGTTTTCCTCAATGTTTTTAAAGAAATTAACCTCAGCACTCTTTTACCTGTACTAATTCCTCATAGTGAATCAAAGGAAAAGAAAAGAGAAAGAAAGGCTGCTTTTATCATTGCTCCCTCATTATTTTTTCTATTTGTGAAATTTAATACTGAAATTTTATTCTCTCATAGTACAAACTCATTTTCTTTTTCTTGAGACAGAGTTTTATTTTGTTGCCCTTGTTAGAGTGCTATGTCATCACAGCTCACAGCAACCTCAAACTCTTGGGCTCAAGCAATTCACTTGCCTCAACTTCCCAAGTAGCTGGGACTACAGGTGACCACCCCAATGCTGGACTATTTTTAGAGATAGGGTCTCAGTCTTGCTCAGGTTGGTCTTGAACTCCTGAACTCAGGCAATCCTCCCACCTCGGCCTCCCAGAATGCTAGGAGTACAGGCATGAGCCAAGGCTCCTGGACTTTTTTTTTTTTTATTGAGACAGTCTCATTTTGTCACCCTCAGGAGAAGGCTGTGGCATTATTGCTCACAGCAACCTCAAACTCTTGGGCATAAGCAATTCTTTTGCCTCAGCCTCCAGGGTAGCTGGGACTATAGGCACCCACAACAATGCCTGGCTATTTTTAGAGACGGTGGTCTCCCTATGGCTTAGGCTGGCCTCGAACTCCTGAGCTTCCAGAATGCTAAGGATTGCAGGCTTGTACAAGCTCATTCTTCTTTCCTGTCTTGAGATAAACTGGCAGCACATACTGCTTATTATTTTGATTTGCTTTTCCAAGATGCTAATTAATTTAGTACTCTGGGATACCAGCGAGATGGTCTCTCACAAGTTCTCACAGATAGATACATTCACAACAGGCCTCTGGTTTCATGGAAACTCACATTTGCCACAGCTGTGGAAGAGCTTACTCAAATGGGCAGCACTAAATCTAACTAAAGAGACAATCAAAGCTCTAGCAAGACTGGGAGGCAAATGAGTCAGAAGTTAAAACTATCATTAAAGTTGTAGGGGTCCTTTTGAATTAAAATTTCGAAATGATTTGTTTTGGGATTTGCAGTAGTTAGAAATGCTAATTTGTGCAGCAGAGAGCAACCTAAATACATGATAGGGCAAATGTGGCTTACCAGCGCTCTTGGAAGCACAGTTTAGGAACTTTAGCTGACAGTAACATTAATATGAGTCAAATTAAATGTATATTATAATCTCAAATCTATTTTAACCTTTAATGACATATTTTTAATATCTTCCACAGAAAAAGCAGTAGATCTGCTCTCATTAAACCTAGAAAACGGTGCTGAGCTCTGGCCACCTGACCTTGAGATGGACGTATACAGGTTGAGATGTGCATAAGAGTGACCAGGCTGGGGTGTGGGACAGTAAGAACAGGTGGCAATGATACACTTGGAGGTAAAAATGAAAAGACTAAGAAAAAGTAGAAAAAATGTTTTCAAATGTCTAAAGTCTTGTCACTCAGAAGTGGCAGGCTTTGTTCACAGTACTATTTAGAACCCCAGACATTCCATCAATGTGGTCAAATATATTACAGCCTGAATCAATGAGTAGAAGCTACAGAACCTTCAGTGAAATCAAGAATTCTGAACGACAGAGTCGTCCAAAATGGACTAAGACATTTTGAGAATTATGGAATTCCTGTTATTTAAGGCATTTGGGCAAAGGGATTCCCAAGCAGACGAGATTCCAGGAGTAGAAGATTGTTCAGATCAAATTACCTCTAAGGAATCCTTTTCAAGATTAAATTCCACAGCATCATGAAATCAAAGTCATTTGATTCCAACAGCCCATGGAACACTCATAAAGGGCCGAAGATTTTAAGAAAGACAGATAAAATGAGAATTAAAATTAGTTAATTTCAAATTCCCAAGCTGAGACAAATGTAAAGAAAAGGATTGTCATTTGTAGCTGAGTAACTAGATAAATTATTAAATTCAAATACAGAGATCCAAAATTTCTCCTTTTATGAGATTATTTGATTAGCTATCCCACATATATAAGGCTATTATATAGTCCATTCAAACTTGGCCTCTCATCAATGTGGCTAATTTTGGGTATTGTTTTAAAAGACAAGTACATTTTTAGATCTCTGATTATCATATTTTATAATAATTTCATTTGAAACTCCTGCTTTTGACATTATCATATTTTATAATAATTTCATTTGAAACTCCTGCTTTTGACACCATGTTTTGTATGAGTTTACAATTATTCAAGAATGTAAATTTTTTATTTTATCTTCTGCACATAAGAAATTATTCTGAAATGTTGCATGAGAAGGCACTGAAATATAATGTAACATTAAGGAACATGACTCTAAAAGTCCTAAAGAAGATGCAAATACCCACTTGGCAATAGAAAAGAGGTAAACACACAGTTGACATTTTAGAGGAAAAGAAAGAAAAGTGATTAAAAGCCTTTAACATTTATCAAAGCAACATTTACAAACATTTGAGGGAGGTCCTTTCAGGTCTTTAAATGACCAACAAGACGTTCACTCTTCTGGTGTGCAGTCTCCAGCCACCAAGCACTAAGTAGACAGTCACTGGGCAACAAAAAGGTGAAAGTGGCTTTGGATCAGGCAGTCTTTTCCAGTATTTAGGTCCCCATTGAAATGGGAGCAAATCCAAGAAGGAGCCAATCATGATTAAAATAAGGTAGATAATCCAAAGGTCAATAAAAACAAAAACACACACAAAACCCCCTAGCAACACTAGGACTGACCCAGGATAAAAGTACTACATAAGAGGCGGCAAATGGAGGGGAAAGTCAAATGATGCAAGAAAGAAACTTAAAAATAATATAAATTTTACCACAGTGAACATTTTGTTATTTCATAAAACTCCAAAATTTGCCATCTGTAAAATATTACCATCAAAAAGCTAGTTTTCCAATGGACCTTTTCAAGACGTCATCCATTAATATAGATAATATCTATAGATCAGCACCTGGTCAAAAGTATTTGTTTTTAAGCAAGGCAGAAAAGTTTCTTTAAACACATGAAGTATTAGCTACAATCATATTTCAATCTCTTTCACTAAGTCATTATTGAAATTTTCTAATATATTCAAGCTGAGTTCAAGATTAAAAGCTGCTTTTAGTATAATGTTTAGAGTAAATCTCAGGATCGGCATTTCAATCCTTACCCTCTAAGGATATCATCTCTTACTTATCTTAAAAAATATTTTAACCATAAACATCAGTTATTCCTTTCTAGGTTTCAGATGTGAACAATAAAGACATCACATTTTTTCTATGATAGAAACAAATAAAAAAAGCAGTCCAGATAATTAGGGACACTTTTATATTTTAAAGTTGGGAAATGAGTTCAAGGAAAGATGATTCAAAGGAACTTAAACAAGAGAATCATTAATGCCAACTATGCATTCTTTAAATAATACATAAATTAATAATCTCAAGACAATATGAAAAAGTTAGTAAGTCAAGAAATCATTATATTTCAAAGATAGGAAGTTAAAGATAAAGTTGGTAGTTAAATTTCATCACAATAAAAATTTACAAATACCTTCTTCAACATCTGAGATATATTCACCATCACTGAGCATTTCAGGGGCATTGGCTCTACGAACTGCATGATTTAAGCAAACAATATAAGTATACAAAAAACACATATGCTTAATACTACAACAACACACTGCATTATTTCTGAAGACATGTTTGCAATGAAATTTCTTAGGAAACGACAAATACATCATCCCTCATACTTATTAAGAACTCAAAGGACATTTTCATACCTTCATCGTCAGACATATCAAGAACTTCATTCATTGTTTCTGGAACATTCATTTTGTGCTTCTCTGTGACGGTCTAGTAACAGAAAAGCAGTCACTTTAGTGCTGGCTTTGATGTGACTATTGGTTACTTTCTAGATTAAACAGTTGGTTTCTTGTGGGACTGGTGTGTAGAACATCTTGAGGCTCCCACATAGAAAATGACATCAAAATTGTTGTCTCACTAGCATGAAGGTCCTCATCATAAAGAGAGCAGAGAAGGAGAGTACAAAGTGAGAAATTCCAGTGGCAAAGCTCAACAGTTTAAAAGATTTATATCCCTACAAAGGCTTTTCAAAGGAAAAGAGAAGAAAAAAGATACTGCCCCTCTCATTCAATGGCTATTATTTCTTACGGTCTGATGAATTCGCCAACCCTTTCCACTAAGGGTCTTGGTGGACGATAAGTCAAATGACTGCAAGAAATGTCTTTATTTTGTGTGCCTAGCTTTATATCTATTTTTGTTTTTCCTATTATGTGTATAGTTCCCAGGATAAATAAAAATATTAAAATTGCCTATTGTAATATTCATGATCATTCCAACAATATATATGAAAAAATATTTTAGAGGTAATGCATAATGCATTTGCAGGATCTTTTTAGGTTCCCTAAAATTTTAAAGACTAGTATATTATATAGCAAATTCCTTGCTGACTCTTTTACTTGCTCTTTGATAATTTTATACTTATATAGATTATATTCATCCAGAAGACACTCTCATCTAATGACTTTAGTTTAAAAATGACTTTTCTTCTAATTTTGAGCATATGAAAGACTAATGGTACAAAGAAAGATATTTATTTATTTATTTATTTATTTTTAGAGACAGAGACTTTATTGCTCTTGGTAGAGTGCTGTGGCATCACAGCTCATAGCAACCTCCAATTCCTGGGCTCAGCCTCCCAGTAGCTGGGACTACAGGTGCCTATCACAATGCCTGGCTATTTTTTTTGTAGCAGTTTGGCTGGGGCTGGGTTTGAACCCACCACTTTCTGGTATATGGGACCGGGGCCCTACTCACTGAGCCACAGGTACTGCCCAAAGATACACATTTAAATAAGACAACAACAACAAAAAAAGCCAGATTGTTAAAACTAACAAAGTGTACAAATTCATTATTTCTTAGGAACGATACTTGACAGATGTGATTTATATTTCCTATCTCCAATTATTGTGTTTAAGGAAGGGATTATTTGGTGGGTTTTTTCCTCAGCACATAATATTACAATGGAGTATTTTTTAAAAACAGACCTTTATTTAGACTTACAGAGTAACTGTGAAGACAGACAGCTCCCATATATTCCACATCAAATTTCCTTTGTTACTAAAATCTTATATTAGTATGGTACCTTTGTTGCAGTTAAGAAATCAATAGGACTCATTATTCTTAAAGTTTAGTTTTTTACTAATGCTCTTTTTCTGTTCCAAGATTGCATCCAGGATACCATATTACATGTAGGCATCATGTTTCCCTAGGCTCCTCTAAGCTGGGAGTTTCTCAGATTTTCCTTGGTTTTGATGACCTTGAAAGTTTTGAGATAATCTGGTCAGATATTTTATAGACTGCCTGAAAATATTCTCAATTAGGGTACATCTGATTTTTTATTTTTATTTTTTCATGATTAGACTGGAGTTATACGCTCTGGGGGAAGAAGATTGCAGCGGTAAAGTGTCACTGTCATTATGTCATATCAAGGGTACATACCATGAACCTCACTTATCTTAGTTTTTTGTTGCTTTGGGTAGAGTGCCGTGGCATGATAGCTCACAGCAACCTCAAACTCTTGGGTTCAAGCAATCCTCTTGCCTCAGCCTCCCAATAGCTAGGACTACAGGCGCCTGCCACAATGCCTGGCTTTTTTTAGAGACAGGATTTTGCTCTTGTTCAGGCTGGTCTTGAACCTATGAACTCAGGCAATCCACCCACCTTGGTCTCCCAGAGTGTTAGGATTATAGGTGTTTATTTAGCCCAGTGGCCACTGGGAACTCTTAATTCCTGTATCCCTTTGACATACGCCCACCCTTATGTGTATGTGTATACCTGTTTATTTTTGGTGGTGGTGGGGGAGCATTTCCTTATCTTTTGGCATTGTAAGATGTTCCAGGCTCATCTTGTGTATTTCTTGCCCTAGTCCTAGATTCAGCAATTTCTCTAAGAACTTCTGGTTCTTTCTAGTAGAGAATGGTATTAGGTGCTAAGGGTGCTAGGGGTGCTCTGATTTGTTGCTTTTAGAGGAATTGAGTATTTTAAACAATGAAATTTAAAGAGATAAAATTTGTATCTTTTGAATATCACCTTCAATTCATTCTTATACTGTTGTGATTATAATCTCATTAACAAAAGCCTCTTTCTTCTTTTTTCAGAAACTGAAGTCTGCTCATAGAGACAATGGTTGGTGGGGTCCCAGTAAAACTGGCTACACAAAGACCATGCCTGTGGTGGAAGCTGACCTGTTTATTAGCCTAAGATCATAGACCCCACCTGAACTGCGTCAGTCCTGAGCTAATTTATGTGTAACTGCTAAAGCTGGACTGACGAGCTGGTGTCTCAGCTCGAGATGAATTCTCAAACCCCACAATGCTGAACTAAGTCATTGGGACCTACACAGACTCTAATAGGTGAGCATCTCACTCAGTGGAAGCCTCTTTTTCTTCATCAGGCAACCTGAGCCTTTCCTCTTAGTATGCAGAGTGTCTTTCATCTCTTACAAAAATCACCAACCAAGTCAGCTGATGACCTTGAGAGTGAAACGGCCTTACCCCTGCACATATTATGTCTTATAATGGGAACCTGACTGAGCTCTGAGACCTCTCTGTGACTTTCAATAGATTTTTTTTTAAGCTATAATTTTACTTTGTAATTCTACTTTCTTTTAAACATTTTTTGATTTCAAAGAAAGGTTTTAAAATTTCCTAATGAGTAAGAAAGTCATTTACATTCAATCAAATAAGATTTATATTTTGAATTATTATGTGAATTTCAGCTCTTTCAGTACCACAATACTAGTCTTATTTGACTGTGTTTCTTGGAAGTGAAATAATAGACCTTAGCATAATCTATCTCAAAACTTTTATAGTGACCCATGTATATGTATTGCAATGATTTCAAATTTATTTTAGCATGATGATATTTGAACATTGATAAATAGTTTATGCTTTTCCTCCTCCTTTTTCCCCATTCTAGAGAGAGCTATAGGAGCTATCTACAAAATTAAGGGTAATTAACATAATTAAACTCTTTTCTTAAGAAGTTAGTCATAGATTTTAAGATAATGAAATACTTAAAGGTGTATGAAAGCAATGTGTGGGGATTTATTTCTTAGACAAAGTATACATGGAAGTGAAAAATGTGCCTGGGTTGATAACTGCTGTTCTAGTGTGTTAAAGTAGTTGTTTTCTCTCTTGCAAATTACAGATTTTCTCTTTTGTGATCAGCAGTCTTAGTTTTTAGTTTCTGAAGACTGTACATTGCCAAGTAACGCAAACTGCATGTAGCTATGGAGACCCTCAACCATGTTTGTTTATAGGAAGCTCTGTGCATACAAACTGATTTGTAGGTGCTAACTATGCTTTCTTTCATGTTGGAAGGTGGTAGAAGAGAAAAAGAGACAGAGCTGATAATTTCGAAGGTTTCAGGGTGCTAAATTTATCTTGCATGAAGTCAACCTTGGGCCAGTGTTCTGAGTCATGGAGTTAGGAAAAACTCAAGTTTCCAATATTTGCTCCAGTATTCCCAAGTTGTCAAATTCTAATGCAATTCAAAGGTGTCAGATAGGGTTAAAAAGAAGTGCTTTATTCTAGAGGCTGCAGCTTGTAAGAATGTATCTGGCACCATAGGGCGTCTTATTAAAGATGTACTCTAAATTTTCTCAACACATCCCATTGTTTTTCCTGTGAAAACTTGAATAGGTAGACGGAAAAGGAGAGTGGTGTCAAAACAAATTTTAATTCTATCTGGAATTTGTTTATAAACGAGGTAAAAAAAAGTTCATAATAATGAGATTATTAAGCAGTAAGACGCTTTAAGGAATCAGCCCAGATTTTTCAACCGTTTTATAGTGCTCAGGATGTTCAAAAATTATCATTTTATTAAAACCTTTTAATAGCAAAACAAATCAATTTAGCTTCATATGCAAGTAAAAACTCCATAACTACAAATACAACACTAAATAGGTATCCTTAGTATTTCCAATTTTTATTCACATCGGGAATGAGAGCTTTGTTATCTTGGCTGTCAACAATGAACTGACAGTATTTTGAAACATGGCTTCTAGTTTAGAATAGGGGAAAAAATGTTCATCTCAGAAAAGCTAAAAATAAATAGATAAATCTGGCTGAGAGCTGGCCCTCAGGGTAAGGGGCTCTGTGTGTGTCACCTACCGTGGTGGTCATGGTCTCCTCAGTCACCACCTTCAGAGTGTCTACCACGGAGATGTAGCCGAGACGCCGCGCGATGCCGAGGGCGGTGTTACCATTCTGGAAGGGGGAGACACGGGCAAGGGATTAGCACATGCTTATCTACCCTAAAGGGAAGCCAGGTGTCTCATCAGACTGTCCCACTGTCATACACAAAAAACTGTTTCATTAGAGACATACCTTGCCCCAAACCCACCTAACCTGTTTCTATTCATACACCAAAGTCTGGGCAGCTACGCAGGGAATCTAAGAGGCTTTTTAATGTTCTAAGGAAGCAGTCGATGGAACGCGTCATTTTCTTTTCCTATGAGCTCCCTGTGAGGTGGTGACCCATGCAGTAGTTTTAAAGTATAAAACATACTAGTCACATCTCTGTATGAACAGCTCGCAACAATGTGGCCATTTGTCCCTTTTGCTCATTCTATGGAGTGCTGTTTATGCTGTAAAAGTAAAAATGCTGTCTTTATGCCTAGTGAAGGTCAAAAGCAACCTTGGTAGACAACGAACACCCGAGTTTAGGCCCTCCCATCCCTGAGCTGGCCCTTAGCTCTTACCACAGTGAGTTCATTGGGGGAGGCATTGTTCTGAAGCAAGACGTTGATTATATGCGTGTGTCCCTGTTGAGCTGCTTGATGTAGTGGCGTGTACCCATTCTGTGGAAGGAAGATGCAAGAAATGGCTCTCATTTCCCTGGAAACAACAGTCATGGTTTGGGTGGAAACAGAGGAGAAAGCAGTTTACCTTTGTTTTGGCATTCACTTTTGCAGAATGCTGGAGCAGGAAGTTAACAATCTTGATATTTCCATAGTGGCAGCCCACATGCAGTGGTGTGTATCCCATCTATAATTATATTTTTAAAAAAATAAGCATCAAAAGTGTACTTTTAGTAACAGTTATCCTAAACAGAAGCAAAATTATTATCTAACCTTTCTTTCTGAGCAAGAAAAAAAAATTGTTTTTTCTCCTCTATAGTAAAAGAAAAAATGCCCTTGACAATTCTCAGGGGTAGTGTCAGGTATAAATAATGATGTCACTAATTCTCAGGGGGTAGTGTCAGGTATAAATAATGATGTCACTGCATATAAAAATAGTTATTCAATTTCCCAAAGTGCTCTTCCATGTATGGCTCATTTTATTCTCCTCACTTTAAGACAGCAGGGAAAGGTGGAACGAGCTACAGCCTGAACTGACTGAGTCACTTTTTGCTGAGGGTCAGAGAAGGGTGGGAAGAGCTCTTCAGGGACAGACTTGACTGGAGTTTATTGAACGCGCTGCTCTCTAAAAGCTTAACACAGAGGTAAAAAATACAAAGTGGCTACATGATAACGTGACGCAGGAGACGATTATCAGAATACACGACAGAGACAGGACCGAGCACGGACACACTGAAGGGGAACAGCTGTGTGCAGGCGGGTGGTCCGAGAAGTGTGAACCTGATCTGGGCACACACAATTTCTAAGTAGAGTCCCCACAGCTTGAAAACCACTGATTTAAACCCAATGATTAATTGTTCTTAGATTTGCATCCTATGGGGCTGTAAGAGCTGTCTTTTTCTCCATTGATTTGTATAAAATCTAGATAGGATGGGCGCAGTGGCTCATGCCTGTAATCCTAGCACTCTGGGAGGATGAGGTAGGTGGATTGCTTGAGCTCATGAGTTCGAGACCAGCCTGAGACAGAGCGAGACCCAGGTTCTACTAAAAATGGAAAAAACTATCCAGGCATTATGGCGGGCACCTGTAGTCCCAGCTACTTGGGAGGCTGTGGCAAGAGGATTGCATGGGCCCAAGAGTTTGAGGTTGCTGTGAGCTATGATGCCATGGCAATCTACCAGAGTGACAGAGTAAATTTCTATCTTAAATAAATGAATAAAATCTAGATAATTACTTTTAAAGAAGAATATATTCCAGATCCTTCTGTAGATGACCATATTCATTATAACAGACATCACCATGCAATTCCATGTTTATTTTTATTTATTTATTTATTTATTTTGAGGTAGAGCCTCAAGCTGTCACCCTGGATAGAGTACTGTAGCATCGCAGCTCACAGTAACCTCCAATTCCTGGGCTCCAGCGAGTCTCCTGCCTCCGCCTCCCAAGTAGCTGAGACTACAGGTGCCCGCCACAACGCCTGGCCATTTTTTGGTTGTAGCCGTCATTGTTGTTTGGCAGGCCCGGGCTGGATTCGAACCCGCGAGCTCAGGTGTACGTGGCTGGCGCCTTAGCCTATTGAGCCACAGGCGCCGAGCCTGGGGCCCCTGTTTATTATGACACTGGCAGTAGCAGATTGCTGAATGGGAGAACAGGGGGTTCTAAGCAGGCACGGTGGGGGGAAGTGGTCCATATTTTCAAGGTTCTGTATTTTCTGTGCTGGCATCAATGTGTCCGTATGGTGACCCTGGCAATTGAATACATTTGAATTTGAAAGATGTCCAGGCCACAGCTGATTGTAGACAGCTCACCAGGGACATGCTGCCCTCAGGAGCAGACTCCAGTCAGACTCTGTTCCATGCCCAGCTTTCCCTGATAAGCTCACCTATAATCACAGAGATACACGGGACCAGTTTATAACACCTGCAGCCACTTAATGTACCAAGCAGAATAGTCCTTTTGTGTGACCAGAATCTACTTGCCTGCTATTCAGGGTTCCTTTTGGCACTGAGGATCTCAGATACTGCAGCTATGATGAGAATGCTGCTTAGGAACGTCGGAGGCTTGGAAATAGTGTGTCCAATTGTGCTCAGTGCAATTGGTTTAATTAACTAAGTAACATTATTCCCAAGTTCAGTGGTAAAGTAAATTGCCTCCCAAGTCCATGTAGACAGTATTTGAAACAGATACATAATCTGCGTATTAAAGAGCACTTCAAGTTTTTAGTTGCCTTGCCTAAGTAGTAATATGACAGTTTCCAAAGCATTTATATTTATTTAGAAATTAAATTACCCTAAATATTTTGATACTCAGGTTCTATTCATCCTCATAGCTTCCCATCTCATGCTTAGTAAAACTCTATTGAAATGGACTATTAGGATTTATCAGATTCTGGTCTCCCCTGCCCTCTCCCCCTCCTCAAACTTTTAACCCTTTGGGCTCATCTCTTGCTATTCTGACCCTTGTTCACTATGCTTCAGGACACTAATCTCTTTCTGTTCCACACACACTAAAATACTTTATTTCAAATGTGTCATGGTCACAAAGATTCAACTTATATTCAGCGAGATCAGATTTTGGCTCCTCCATTCATTGGGGGCTCACAGCATTTCCATATAAAATTGCACCTTTAACAAGTTTGTGCAGAGGGGTGGGGTTTGAGAAATTCTTTCAACTAGAAGCAATAAGTTTTAGAAATATCGATTACTTTTCCTTGAATTGCTAAATAATCAAACAACAAGAAACCACAGCCCAGAGAACTGAGCAGTCTTTGCCCCTTTATAAAATAACATTATTCCAAGATGAAAATTATCACTTATAACATTATTCCAAGATGAAATTTTATCTTTTCTGGCCAGCACTGAGTAGGGCTCTGCAAAGCCATGCAGAATCTATCCTGTAGTCTTGAATGACTTTCCTTCCTTTTTCCCTCTACTGATTACCAAGTGGTGGCTGTTAGTTTCCACTAACTGATCAGACTGCTCTTCTGATGAATGAGAGAAAGGGCAGGAGAGAACTGACGGAATCCAGCTCTGCCACTTACCAGCTGCGCTACTCCCTGTGCACTGGTTCATATATTAAAAAATGGAATTTAACAGCAGTGCAACCTCATAGTTGTACTATGCCACAGGGATTAAATATGTTACCAATATTTCAACAGTGTCTGACACATAGTGGTAGCTATTGTTATCTCATGCCTGGAGCAGTACCTGGCCTATCAAAGGTGCTTCATAAATATTTTAAAACTGTGGTCATTGAAGGCTCCCATAGGGGTAACTGTTGCCTTTCCTGAACTAAAAATCTGTACTTGCATAGGAAGAGCAAGCAGGCTCAAATGGAATATTCTTCCTGGTAATTGTTCACAGGATCTTATTTCGTAAAAGTTCAGTGTCTTCTTACATGACGGGCTGGAGAGAGAGGGAGCAGGGAACCTGCACTTGCTACCTTACTCCCTCAAATCCGTGACCCTCTACGAGTCAGCGTTGGCCTTCCCTGACTTGGCATATCTTCCACATGGAACCTACACACCTACAATTGTTACCTGATTTTATTTCAGTTAAAATTTTTGAGATCGAGTCTCAACTATCACCCTGTATAGAGTACTGTGGTGTCATAGCTTACAACAACCTCAGACTTCTGGGCTCGAGCGATCCTCCTGCCTTAGCCTCCCATGTACCTGGGAATACAGGAGTGCACCATGATGCCCAGGTCGTTTTTTTCTTTTTAGTAGAGATGGGAATCTCACTCTTGCTCAGGCTGGTCTTGAACTCATGAGCTTCAGCAATTCAGTTAGAAAATTTTTAAAACAATTTTTATGTGTTGATATTGTTTAAAAGGAAGAGGGAAAGAATTGTTCTATTAAAAAGCAGCTGGGCATTGAGGCAGGACACCTGTAGTCCCAGCTACTTGGGAAGCTGAGGCAATAGAATTGCCTTATCCCAAGAGTTTGAAGTTGCAGTGTGGTGTGACACCACGGCACTCTACCCAGGGTGACAGAGTGAGACTGTCAAAAAAAAAAAAAGATCTTTCTACTGTCAAATTACACTAAATATTACTTGATAGCATGGCAGGTAAACACCCACAGAAGACTGCAAGATGCTTCTATGAGTAGCTTTTAAATAGTTTTAGGTCTGAATAACTAATTGAGATTGGAAAACTACATTTAGGAACAATAGGCTTTTTTTTTTTTTTTTAAGAGATAGTTTCTCACTTTGTTGCCCAGGCTGACCTTGAACTCCTGAGCCCAAGGGATTCTCCTGCCTTAACCTCCTGAGTATCTGGGGCTACCGATGTGCACCACAATGTCTGGCTCAGTCATTTTTCCTTTAGAAGATAAACTCCCAGTACGGCATTTCATGAAGCACAGCTGAATTCCCATAATATTGAAAGCAAAAGAACTGATGATTTTTTTTTCCTTTTTTTGTTTTTTGCTCTTTGCTTTATTATTCACCTCCAAAATGAGTGTGGAATAAACTGGGGGAGGGGAGACGCTGATGTACTGTAGAGTAAAAGATCACAAAAGATTATTTTTGTAATCACAGATGAGATAAGCTGTCATTTCTAACCTAGCACAGTGTACCCTTCTTCTGCAACCCCTATAACTTCATTAGCCTCTTTCCTTTCTTTCAACACCTTTCTCTGAGCTTACACTTGTGTATGTTTCCAACTTTGGAAACAGAAATACCCCTTTCAAATATTTCTCCTTCTTCTCTAGGTCTCCATCCTCTCCAAACTCAGGTTCTTGAGAACAGTCACCTGCATTCCCTGTTCCCTCTGCTCCACCCCATGTCTCCCCATCTCCTCTGTGCGGGGAAACTGCTTCCAGTTCCCTAAGCGCCGCATGGTGTGTGCGCTCAGAGACTTTCTTTCCTGAAACGCTCTCTTTGGAGGACTTTCATAACTTGGCATCTGTGTCAAGGACCCAGATCTTTCCTGATTCCCCTCCCCTACCACAGCCCTTTCTTCCTGCTCCTCCAGCCACCACGCGGTGCCGCCGACCGAGGGCTTCATCGTCGGTTTGTGCCCCCCTGCTCCTCAGGGGAGGTGGAGGAGGAGATGATCACGCACGTCCACCTCCACGGTGTCAACACCATGTTTATTCCGATGACTCCCAAATCGGGATCTTCTATGCAGCCCTCCTTCCTGGGTCCAAGATCCACGTGGGAGATGTTTATGGGGCTTTCCTACCCAGGTAATCTACAATGCAACACACCCAATGCAGAAGTCATCGTCCTCTCCCCTGGCTCCCCTCCACTGTGGGTCTCACTGATGGTTCGGGGACCATCCAGTGAGACAGGTCAGATCCTTGGATTCATCCCTGATTTCTCACTTTTCCTCAGTCTCCATATACACAGTGTCAAGGCTTAACAGGAGACTTACCAGTCTTAACAGTCTCCCTCCTCCGCGGAGCACAGCCCTTCTCTCTTCTTCACCAGGCTTCTTCAGCAACAGCCGACTGCCTTTTTCTAAGCTCTTTTCTCAACTTATTCTTTGCTCTGTTTCTTAGGAGCTCTGTAAACAAGACTGCTAATCTTATCGCTTTCGTGTTTAAACCTTCAGTGGCTTCCTGGTGCAGACAGGGCAAAAGCTGCCCTGCTTAGGCTGGTACCTTAGACCCGCAGAGATCTTAATATTCTAGCAATATCTCAGAGATGATCTTAAGTTTTTTTCCTCATGTTCCTGTGTTACTAAATGAGCTGTAGCTTTTATCCTCTCTACCTTTGTAAAAAAGTCGGTTATTACTTCTATCTCTAAAATTATATATACAGAGGTGCAAAAATATATATACACATTTTAAGAAAGCAAAAAACCATATTAACATTGTAATACTCAAGTCACTGTTTGACTTCCGCAATCACAGAGGTGCCCAGACATGACTTGGATCCATCTTTTGTTTCAGCCAACTCACATATTGAGGAGTACAACTTTAATACAGGCTCTTTTGACACCCTCTGTGAATACTATGTATTCAAAATCTGGCATTTTGCCAGGATGTGGAAACAACCCAAGTGCCCATCAACCCATGAATGGATTAATAAACCCTGGTATATCCACAGGATACTATTCAGCCATAAAGAAAGATGGAGAATTTACATCTTTTGTGTTAACCTGGATGGAGTTGAAAGACATTCTTCTTAGTAAAGTATCACAAGAATGGAAAAGCAAGTATCCAATGTACTCAATTCTAATATGAAGTCAGAAGACAAACTAATACGTGTCAACACATGAGAAAAATGCAATTCAAGTTGGGGGAGGGGTGAGGGGGAATGGGGGAGGGTTTGGTGTACTCTCATTTAATGGGCACAATGTGAGGTATATGGAACCTTCAGGGAGTGGACACAAGTACAACAGGGACCTTACCTAACAAGTGGAAACACTGTAACTTAATCATTTGTACCTTCATATTAATATGAAATTAAAAAGTTAAACTCATAATAAAACCCCCAAATCAGGCACTGTACTAATTACGCAAGTAATTCATTTTTTATGCCTCAGTTTCCTCATCTGTAAAACTAATTTTACCAACCTCATTGGGCAGTTGTAAGAATTAAACAAATTAACATAAAGCACTTAGAATAGTACTTGGCACAGAGAACATGGGTAATAAATTTTGCTATTATTATTATTTTTGCTGTGAATACTATTTTTTTTTCTACTCTAGACTATGAATTCTATGAAGGCCAGGGGTATGTCACCAGGTAAGAATCTGGCAACTCCGAGGAGATCTACAAATAATGTGAAATGAGTAAGAATCAAATAAGCTCTCAAAGCTTTTCACGTTTTTACATACACTCAAAGAAATTCAACGTAACTATTAATCCTCTAATTAATATCCTCTGAGAATCAATCCCATTTAGGGGAGGTTTAAATAAGATGCTTCATGACATTATCTTCTTAAAAAGCAGACAGTGGCTTCAGCTCAGCCAAACTACACTGACTGTTAAACTCCATGGCACAGTTTAGTCAGAACTGATTTGGTGAACTTCAAATGCAAAGGGAGGAGGAGGTTGGAAAACCAGGGGGAAGACTGCAAAAGCTGTTACCAGTATTTTCTTTGTCTTTTCCTTACAAGAGAAAACAGACTTTGACATTTCATTGTTATTTTTTAACATAAACCAATGAATGGAATGGTATATATTCCACCTGTAGGCTGCTTGGATATGTGTTCTTTACCAGTTAGTATTTTAAAGTTCAGGGGATGTAATAACTCCTTATTCATGAAGGTAAGCAGCAGGTGCAGGCAACCCATCTCTCCACACTTCTGTCGTGCTCTAATTATGGCACAATTACTGCTTCATTTCCTTTGGGGACTGTGATCTTTGCCGAGAAGAAAAAGGAAAGGAGAAGAATGTAGAAGAGACAGTGGTGCTTTCTAAAGTGAGACGCTCTGCCTCATTTGGAAAGGCCAGGAACAGGTACGTGCAAAATACTACACTGAGTATAAAAATGATTACTGATCATGACCTGAGTGAGCTCGGATAGGAAAAAGCCTCTGGAGACTTGAGATTCTTACACCAAGGGGTTTTGTGTGCAAAGAAGCAGAAGCAGCAAGGCCCTTTCTTTTCTCCTCCCCCACCTGGTGTGGAGAGCCACATCTCCTGGCTGAATTTCAGTGCATGCCTTGGATGCGTTGGGGCTCAAAAAAATTGAGAAACTTGACCCAGTCCTTGCCTTCTAGAATTTTGTATCTATAAAAGGAAATATAACGTAATGAAGTGCTCAAGTGTTCATTTGAATGTACCTTTATGTATATCATTAAAACAATACTCAGTGAATATATTTACCATGAAGTTAAAAACGTTCAGAGTAAAGAATTCTTTCTTGATGAAAGTATTTGAATGACATAAAGAAAATAAGCTAAATTTAGTCTGATTTTGATGTCTGCAATACCTTTTTACCTAATTCTTGGTCATACTTCTGTATTAACATCTTCAATATGTCCGTGCACCTAAGAACCTGTATTTATTACATATGAAAGTGTTTTTATTCACAATATTCACAATATTTAATAAGCATTCTTTTTGTGTTAGACGTGACAACTAGGAAGACAGACATTTTCGAATAGACAACATAGCCTAATATGAGAGATAAAATAAAGCCTTTAAAGAAAATGTTTACAAAAATAAAATTGATGTATTTGATTATGACATAAAATATCCATTTTTCTTATCTGTGTTTGTCTTTTTCTTTTTTCCTTTTTCTGTGACAGGGTCTTGCTCTGTTGCTCAGGCTAGAGTGAAGTGGTGTCATCATTGTTCATTGTAGCCTCAAAATCTTGGGCTTATGTGATCCTTCTGCCTCAGCCTCCCAGGTAGCTGCGACTACAGGTGCATACCACAACATCCTGCTAATTTTTCCATTTTTTTAGAGATGAGGTCTCACTGTGTTGCTGAGTCTGGTCTCAAAGTTTTGGCCTCAACTGATCTTGCTGACCCACTTCCCAAAGTGCTGGGATTACAGGTGTGAGCCCCCGTGCCAGCCTGACTTTTCTTATCTGTGTTTGCATTGTGTCATGATATAAGGGTAATTGGATTATTTTCTTTTTTCTTTCTTGTTTTTTTTTAACTTTTTCTCTTTTTTGACAGCATCTCACTCTGTCACCCCAGCTAGAGTCCCATGGCTTCAGCATAGTTCAAAGCAACCTCAAATTCCTGGGTGCAAGTGATCCTCCTGCCTCAGCCTCTGGAGTAACTGGGACTATAGACATTAGCCACAGTGCCCGGCTAATTTCTATTTTTAGGAGAGACATGGTCTCGCCCTTGCTCAGGCTGGTCTTGAACTCCTGAGCTCAGGTGATCCACCTGCCTGAGCCTCCCAGGGTGCTAGAATGGCAGGCAGAAGCCACCGCACCCATCCTTTTTCCTTTTTGAGAAGAAAACTATTTTGTCTGAGAGAGAGAGAGAAATGGG
Source organism: Arctocebus calabarensis (assembly GCA_963573935.1). Classification (NCBI taxonomy): domain Eukaryota; kingdom Metazoa; phylum Chordata; class Mammalia; order Primates; family Lorisidae; genus Arctocebus; species Arctocebus calabarensis. The sequence goes on from CAUYON010150288.1 coordinate 34,284, forward strand.
AGAACACACACAAACACCTCGGGCATTTAGCAAGTGAATAACTGAATAAACCTTAGTTTGTCTCACACTGAAAAAAGTTAGTGGTCACAAATGACTGACAAGCTTTTCTATTTGTCTATATATCTGCATTTTTAACAATCAGTCACAAGACCAGAGCTTTCACCCTCTGCCCCTGAAGGCCACATCTATTGTGAGCAGGCTTAACGGTGTTAACACAGGGAGAGTCTGCCTAGGGATAAAGTGCTCAGGCGTTAAAGACAAAGGTGGTGCCACCACAGACTTTGCTGTGTCTTGCACTTTGACTGAAGGGTTTTCCCTCCTATACTAACTCCTTCCATAGAGGAGTCACCAGGTGGCACTTCATATGGGAAGGGAAGGGATCACATACCTTGGTCTGGGCGTCCACGAGAGCCCCTTGGTTTACCAGGACTTCAGCCACATTCACTCGGTCTTCTTGAGCAGCCAAATGGAGTGGGGTCAGGCCACTCTGAAAAAGATCACGGGAGGAAATATAGTACACATAGCCATGTGTGGGAAACAATTTGTCCCCTCTAGGATAGTAAGCCTAGAATTTCTATGTTAAAGAAAATCTATAGAATAAGAGTATATATACCACATTATGTTAGCACTGTGGCAACACTGCTGTTTGCAGGTCTAATGAAAAATTTCAAACATATTAAAAAGTGAAGGGAATACAGTGAAACTTGTATACTCATGATGAACTCAGCAATTCCCAAGATTTTTCTGTATTGGCTTTACTCATCCCTCTTTGTCTTTTCATTCATTTTTTTTTTTTCTGGCAGTGTTTTAAAGCAAATCCAGACATACCATTTCCCCTGATATATATTTATCTTTAAAAATCAGAGACATTTTGGGCGGCTCCTGTGGCTCAGCGAGTAGGGCGCCGGCCCCATATACCGAAGGTGGCGGGTTCAAGCCCCGCCTTGGCCGAACTGCAAAACAAAAAAATAGCCGGGCGCTGTGGCGGGCGCCTGTAGTCCCAGCTACTAGGGAGGCTGAGGCAAGAGAATCGCTTAAGCCCAAGAGCTGGAGGTTGCTGTGAGCAGTGTGACGCCACGGCAC
>CAUYON010150292.1:0-13397 GCA_963573935.1 Arctocebus calabarensis
ATCATAATTATGTACATTGGTGCAATCACAGGGCACGATTCATATACATTCAGAAATATTTTGATCATACTGTTACAGATATCCTTCATGGCATTTCCTTGATCACTATATAAAGACATTAATACTCTACCTTTAATAACAAATCTTATTAAAATTGTAGTGCTCAGCATATACTGATAATGTTTGTTATCTATTGTATCATTTGTAAATGCAGAAGTCAAAGGTGACTTGAGTAGTCCAATTTTAATACAGATTTTTCCTTCCTTAAAATGTGTATACATATGCCCCCCTCTATATATGCTGAAACGCCTGCTAGGGTCATCATTCCCCACTCTATATATGCTGGGGTCATCAAGGATGCAGTGGTTTGCTCATCATTTTGGTAGAAAGTGAGGAAAGAAAACTTGAAAGAGGAGGACAGAATAGCACCCTGAAAGATCACAGGACTCTAAATAGTTGGAGGTTTGTGTTTACAAGAAAATGTGTCTTAGAAGTAGCACTAATTTACTAAGTATTTACAAATACAAAATTTGGGACTTTCAAACGGGTCCTGAACAGGAAGCCTCTGAGTTTTGTTGACATGTCCAGGCAAATTTTTTTTTTTTTTAACTTTCAGAGCAAAAGTGCAGTTAGTCATTTTAATATGGACATCACCTACTTTGTATTTGATGGTTGTATATAACTGGCCAGTGACCAGCACTTATATTTTTGTGTGTGACAGTTTTCATGAATTTATCTCATTCATTTGGGTTTCTTAAAAAAAAAAGACAAAAGGAATAAGTAGGATTCTTTCCCCTTAATTTTCGATCGGGCTGCCTAGCCACCTGCCTCTCCAAAAAGCAACCATCTGGCCGCGAAGTTCTGCTCCCAAGTCCACACTTCCCTGATCTTTCCACAAAACACCTAGCTTTCCCCACAAACTGGGAACTGCAGTCTTCTTTGGGGAGGGGGCTCATTTCTACCATAGTTGGCACCACTTCAAAAGTGGCACAAAAATTCCTCTAGCAGATTCTGGAGCTCCGAATTACATTTTAAGTTCAGTAATCCAGCATCTCACTGTACCCCAACTAGCTGCCCGTCCACACAAACGCTCCACAAGGGGGAAGATCTACCCACTCTCTCTCTTAAGATTTGGGAAATTTACACTAGACATCTGTCCCATCTGCAATCATCGGCAGTTTTCATTTTTCAGAGTTCTTATTTTAAGGTAGTCTTTTAATAAGGCTACCAACTTCATTGTCCTTCAAACTGGTGGCATGGATACTATCACTCCCCCCTCATTTGGTGGCCTGGTGCATATAGTGGGAGGAGAGAGCTTCAGTGGGGGTGGGGCCTATGTTTGAAAGTGGGAAATGGCCATTCACCTGGGTAAGAGGCGTGGCTTATTTATCTACATGAGGGCACTAAGAGACAGGTCCACGTATCAGTCCGACAGGGAATCTGACCAGACCCTGAATCTCTGGTGCTCTTGACCTTGGTAATTCCAGCCTTTATCTACACAATCCCTGGTGCTTTGAACATCACCCTGAATACTACAAGGCAGGGGCCATGGGAACCTGCACAGGAGGTGCCTGGAAGTGGTTTAATTTGTTTCAAAATCACAAGGGAAATAATTTTTCGGTTACACTAAAGGATTCACCATCTTGTAATGCATTCTCTTCATGCACACACAGTGCTAAAATATATTTTTTTTAAGATTTTTATGGGTGGAGTCCCCTAGGAAGCCAAAAGGAAGTCTTTATGTTAAGTGTATTCCTGACACATCAGTATTTGAAGGAAATTCACCAGAATGTCAACATCTGCACAGCAAAACCGCTTAAAAGGAATGACTCACGATTTTCAGTGCAATTCCTTTTCCCAATGTGGCCTCTGTCAAGTAGCTGCCATCCTCAGTTCATGGTGGATGCTGTGTAGGTCGCAGCAGAGACTTTCAACCTCAGTCTTCAGTTATGACAGTTCAGCCTCAGCAGATGTTCCTTCCAGTCATTGTTGGAGGTTCCCAGAGCTCAGGGGAAGAATGCTCCCCAGAAGGTTACAGTTGCTGACTATTATGCTGGGGGGCAGGGTGATGAAGAGATGTTGTGTGCATCTCAGTAAGGACCATATTTTCTCCAAATCCATGAGGATGAGCTGAAGGGAAATAATTGTTTTAACAGTACAGGTCACAGTGGACCCCAAAGCAGCTTCCTGCCCAGTCAAACTATTTGGGGCCACTACTTCCCAGCATTCTTACTCTCTGTCTACACACACACACACACACACACACACACACACTTTCACATGCACACGCACACCCCCACACACTTAACAGTCACAGGTGGTACTGTAGGGCTGGAGGAGAAGAAGACTCTAGGAAGTGACAAGGGGAAGGAAAAGAGATGATGGAGGCAGTTGTACAGTGGACAGGAGCAAACACTCCCCAAACACTGTGACGAGGGGTTCTGCCTGGAAGGGAGTGGTGCCAGGATGCTGTGCTTGGGAAGCTCTATGAAGCCCAGAGTTACATGCGGCCTGGAGTCATACACAGGGCACTACTCTTGACACATTCAAATGGGAGAAGCTCCTATAACATAAACAGGGCTCCAGGGAAGATGGCTTTTCTTTCCTTCCCTATATATTACGCTGCTATGAATTGGGCACCTCATGGCAACCACCACCTCTGAAAGTGTCTGGGGCCTCAAAATCTCAGTAGATGACTATTCCACTTTGTGCTCCAAGGAAAATACTTTCTGATCCTTGAATATCTTTGAACAGAGATTTTTGGGTTAGGTAAACTGAGTCTTAAGACACGTCAGAACATGGCAGGGCACGGGACTTTCATCCTTAGACAGGTGAAAAGGCAGCCTTTTCAGAGCCTCAGGATCATTGCTTAGCATTTGGGCCAGAGTCATTGACGTGTCAGCAGTGGGATAGCCTGAGTGAGACCTGGACCCCTAAGTCTGTCTAGCAAACGGAGTCAAGGAAAGTTTCTGAGTCCCTCTCAATGTCTCAGATCCCACTTGTCCTGCTTCTTTACTCCCTGAATCCACAGAGAGTTGGTCCTTTCAAGTTACCCTAATAAAGGTGTCGTGGTTGGCACTTTTCCTCCCTGTGGAGCAGTGCTACACAGGTCAGCAGAGCAGGCTGTGCCCACGGTTTTCTGCCACAGCAACTGGAGCCAGGGAGGTCTCACCCAGGGTCCTGCTGTCCATTCCTTTCTCACCAACTGGGCCTCACCCCTAGGAATGAGCACCCACCCGCTCAGCCTGAGATGGTCACAGGAAAGAATGTTTGGACCAGCTGCCCTCACAGCCTGTCATTCATTCTTCTCTGCGGAAAGTGTTCCCAGAACATTTACCTCATTCCAGGCTAAGGAAGGTCTTAGTGCATCAGTGAATGGACTAACATGATCCTTGCCCTCCAGGAGGTCACGATTGGAGGGCGAGAGGGACAGAGGCCTAAAGACAAATGTAAGTAGAGGAGAGGAGCAAGTCTTACCATGATGCAAAATATATTCCTGGGAGGGCAAGTATGGGGCCAGTTAAAAGGATGGGTGTCTCACTGAGGGGACATGTGGGCTGTGAGCAGAATGACAATTGTGAGCCAGCAGGACAATGGGAAACAACCCTGCACAAGGCTGGGAATATTGTGTTGGGGGATTTACTCTCCACTACACAATCCAGGCAGAGGTGAGGCTGGTCAGAGAGGAGGGGGAACAGCAACCAGTGTGACTGGAGAGAGCTGGAAGGGGGGAATCAAATGTAAGACGAAAGCAGGATGGAGTTAGGGCTTGGCTTATGATGACAGTGATCTATTGCCTGTGGTATTACCCAAAACTTACAAGTCTGCAACAACAAACGGTAGCTCCTAGCTTCTGTGGCCCAGCAATCTGGTACCACTGGTTGGCCCGGCCAGGTTGGCCCTCAGGAGGCTTGTTCAGCTGTCTCAGTTGAGGAGTAAGCCAGGTGGGACCCACATCCAAGCTGACTAACATGATTATGGGCAGGATTGGATGGAGACTAAGGACTTCAGTTCTCCAATGTCCTTTGTCCTGTATGGGTGCAAGGATGTAAGAATCCTTATATGGGGCAGGTCCTAACATATCAGCTGCTTCTCTGTAGCCAGTGATCTGAGATAGAGGGAGAGAGAGAGAGAGAGAGAGAGAGAGAGATATGAGAGAAATGGGAAGAGAGAAGTGAGACCCCAGCACTCTAGGCAGAGTTGCTTTACAATTGAATCTTGAAGGTGACATCTCAAGACTTTGGCCACATTCTCTTTGGTATAATTGAGACAACAAGTTCAGACCACACTCTAGGGGAACAGACAACACAGGAATCTGTGAACCAGGAGAGGGTCACCGGGAGTAGCAAAGAGAGGAGCCTCCCACCACGTAGCCTAAGCTGTGGCACTTGACCACTAAAAGGATTAATGGAGGAGTACAGTATCAGAATTTGTGACACGTTAACCCTCTTTCTTAACGGTGCAGACAAGGAGATCACACCAAAGAGGAAAGGGATATTTGCAAAATCACATGGGAGGATCTCAGGTTTTTCAGTAGTACATCACGCTATGTCCCACCACCTTCTTGTTTCATCTATAATTTTGTTCACAACCTGCATGTGACACACAGCTTCTCTGAAGCCTCCCGATATGAGACTGATGACATTATGAAAATGTTAAATGGAGTTTGGTGCCATCTAACACAACGTATTGGGCACCTACTATTTAGAAGAACTAAGACAGAATCTAGAGATAAGATGTGGAATTAATGGGCATTGTCCATTTTCTCCGTGTAGGTGAAGGGGTCCGTGACATGAACAACACCAGGGAAGACATTTCCTCTGTCTGAGCCTTGACTACCTCACCTGTTAAGTGCAAAGATTTGATCTACTGATTTCCAAGGTTCCTCTTGGGTTAGCAAATATTTGGAAAAGGAAACAAACTAATGATAGAACTTTCTAATTCCACCTTTCTTTAGAAAGCAGAATTAGATTTACATCAAGTCTCATATTTTTAAATGATAACGTTATAAAGACAAATGGAAGAAAATATGTAGAAAAGGTGGAACATTCACATTGTTCAGAATTGTCCTTATTTGTCTGAAAACACCAAACTTTATTTTTTAGAAAAATATTTGACTTCCTTACAAAAAAACAATAAATCATGACATGTTGCAGTAATTTGTCAAAAATAAGGAATAATTGTCAAGGTAAGACAGCATGAGATCTCCATTTTTTGTCCAATTTCTGAATGCACTGTCACCTGGTGAAGATGCTGGACGATTTGTGTATAGGAGACCATGAAAGCACGTAAAAGTAGGAGTCAGAACATCGACCTTATTGCATAGCAGTCTCCACACCTGTGGTGTATCACTACTTTAATCACCTCAGGAGAAACCACTGCAGGGACTAAGGCTGACAGACTGCTGCTGTGAGGTTGCTGCTGCGAAGCTGGCTCCTACTCATACCAACATGTGATATCTAAGGAGCTTGGGGACCTGAGACCTGAACAAGATATATCCAGATAGAGAATGTATAGTGGTCTGCATCCAGACAGTTTTAAGGGTTGTGGCCAACGTCTAGCTCTGACAGTTGGGTGAGGGGTTACCTTGAATTGTGTGGCCCCTCAGGCTTAGTGCACTGATGTGTCCCCTAATTGCAGTTGGGGTGACACTGGTCTAGGACCAGATGGACTTGATGGCAGGTTAGCGAGAGGATGGAGACACAGTGAGCTACCCAAAGGGACTAAAACTCCCCTAAGTTGTAGAGGGAAGAATCACAAAGTAGGAAATTGAGGGAGGCCAAAAGGAGCAGGAGAAGTCAAATCAAGGGATTCTTGGAAATACCTGGAATCAGGTAGTTCCATGCTGGCAGAAACTGTGTGAAAACAATTAGGTTCAAACACCTTGCCCCGTGATCAAAGCTCATGGTTATGGTGAACTATATCCAAGGTACTCTAGGGCACCCCCCATTTTAAATAATATTTTCCAACCTGTCACATCTCGTGTCCCAAGTGATTTTATTGAAATATGGTTGACAGGTGTTGGGCTGCTGCCTGGGATATAGTCAGAACAAAGGTATAGAGCCCAGACTCTGCTCCCTGGTTGCTCATCTGTGAGTGTCACTAAGGGTTTTCAAAGAGTAATGAGTGATGAACTATTGTAGGCAGAAAAGACCGTAATTAAAATCATGACCCCATCTCTCCCTCAACATTGTGTAACCACTTTCTATTATTCCGGATTAACGCTATTAGTAAAGTTCCTGAAGGGGGAAAGAAATCTCAGTGCTCTGGGCTTGGTAGAAATGCACTCTAGATCTTGGCTGTGGGAATCAGATTCCCACTTTGTGAGAACTTCACTGGCCCCTGCTACCAATTTGCTTTTTCAAGTCTTTTTCCTTTCAGTCACATTTCAAATGTCTTGCCAGCCAACCACTTCCTACTGATTCACAACAGAAAGTAGAAATGACAGCATTGAAAAATATCTCTAATACATCATATCGAAATGTCCACAGATGTTTTATATAGAGTGATGTTGATAGATGGTGGGAGGAAGAGGACGGTGCTATGTGTCTGTAAATGTTGTAAGGTGCATCTTCCATTCAATGGATTACCTTATATTTGTCCCAGGAGTGGATTTTCTTTCGCTTAGAAATGAGAGTCTGGATATAATCAAATTAATATTTTAGAAAGTGATTCTCTCCCATTAGCAACTTGCCCTGAAGGCCACCTTTTCAAACTCTTCAGGAGGGGATTATTATTGTCCAAAGCAGGTCCATACTGCCCTCTGGTGGCCATATTTGAAAATGGTATAGGTGAAAGTTACTAAAGGCTAAATAGAAATATCTGAACACTAGGTGGTGCCTTTTGTCCAGTCAGTAGGGCGCCAGCCCCACATACAAGAGGTGGCAGGTTCAAACCTGGTCCTGGCCAAAAACTGAAAAAATGTCTGAACACAGTAACTGAGAAAATGCCATGAAGGCTATGTTAGCACTTTGATTAGAAATTTCACATTGTATATGATACCATCACATTGCACCCTGTGATTACTTAAAGGTACACAGCTATGATTTCATAAAAAGAAGAAAAGAAAATTGTACAAACACTGCAGTGTTCCATTAAGGTCTTAGAAAGACATTATTATTTTTTTTTTACTTTGTTACTTTATTTTCAAAAAGTAAGGGGGTGCAGATGATTTTGATACGCTACTATGTATAAATGTACTATGTCCTATGGTCTTCACTGTACCTGTTAGGGATTTATGCCCTTCCTCTCTGCCCCTCTTCCCTTGCCACATTTGTAGAACCTTTTACTTTCCCCTGTGTGCTTGCATGCACATCAGTATGTTTGAGTTTAGAGAGAGTACATGTAGTGTTTGTTTTTCCATTCTTCAGATACTTTACTTAGGAAAATAGCCTCCAAATCTTTCCACAGTGCTGCAAAATGCATGAATGCATCCATTTCTATGTCTGAGTAGTACTCCATGGTGTACATTTACCACATTTTGTTTATTCACTCATGAATCAAGTGAATGACAATTGGGTTGATATCACATTTTTACAATTGTGAATCCTCCTGCAATATAAATTGAAATGCAGGTGTCCTTTTGATAAAATGATTTATCTCCCATAGAAGCGATTGCTGCATAGAATGATAGGTCTAGATTTAGTTCTTTGAAAAATCTCCACAGTATTTTTCATAGGTATTGTTCTAATATACAACTGCCCCCCAAATATCTGAGCATCCCATTATCTCTGAATCTACAATTTCATCGATTGTTTTTGGGTATTTTTAATAAAACTCTCATAGCAGCAGTAATGTGAAATCTTATTGTGATTGTATTTCCCCAAAGATTGGTGACATTGAGAGTATCTTCTAATGAAAAAACACTTTTGTCTTGGCTATACATTCTGGTGCAATTGTCTGTTGTAAAGTAATTTGTGATCATCTGGGTATATACCTAGTAGAGGAATTTCAGGATAGAACCAAGACATGGAAACAACCCAAGTGTCCATAGACCCATGAATGACTTAAGAAATTGTGGTTCATGTACACCAGGGAATATTATGCAGCCAAGTAAAAGAAGGAGAGTTCGCATCTTTATGTTTACCTGAATGGAGCTGGAACATATTCTTCTTAGTAAAGAATATGAAGAATGGGAAAAAAAGTATCCAATGTACTCAATAATACTACGAAATCAATACGTAAGCACCTACACATGGATACGAATGGCAAAATAAAACTAGAGTCCAGAAAGTAGAAGGAAAGAGGCACCAGGAAGGGGAAATATGGGAGGAGGGGTGTATTTGAGGGTACGTCACCTAATTTGCATGATGCAATGGTACTTTTCTAAACTATTGAGAAATGAGTATAATTGTGATGGATGTGTTACTTAGTTCAATGTAAGCTTTTCACATTCTATATTGAAGCAGTACTCTGAACCCCATCAATGCATAAAAATAAATTTAGAAGAAAATAAAAACTACACTTTATGCTGAATGCCCGTAGTCAGTTGTTAGTTCCCCGGCCACATGCTTCCGGACTAATGGGGTAGAACACACCACAGGCCTGCTAATAAATAAATGAAGGAATAAATAAATAAATAAATAAATAGCTGGGGTATGTGTCAGGCACCTGTATTCTCAGCTATTAGGGAGGCTGAGGAAAGAGAATCACTTGAGCCCAGGAATTGGAGTTTATTGTGAGTTTGATGCCACAGCACTCTACTGAGGATTACATAGTGAGACTCTGTCTCAATTAAAAAAGAAAAAGAAAAGGAAAAACAACTACTCATGTCTTTGGCCCCTTTAAATGTGTGTGTGTGTGTGTGTGTGTGTTTCATACTCATTCATTTGACTTCTTTGTAGATTCTGGATACTATCCTTTCATCAGATGTATAGATTGTAAAGATTTTTCTCCCATTCTGTAGGATGTCTGTTTGCTCTGCTGATTAATTCCTCAGCTATACAGAAGTCCCTTTTTGTTTTAATTTTTGGAGATTCATTGGGGGTAGAAGAGACCAGGTTACGCTGATTGCATTTGTTACATAAAGTCCCTCTTACAATCCTGTTTTGCCCCTCAAAGTTGTGGCACACACCAAGACCCCACCCCTCGCTACTTCCCTCTCTATCTCTTCCTTTCTCTACCCCTCATTGATTCTTTCTCTTTGCTCTCCCCTTCCCCCATGCCCACCATGTCATTAATTGCCGTCATATGAAAATTGAGTACATGGGATTCATGTGTCTCCATTTTTGTGATGCTTTACTAAGAATAGTGTGTTCCACTTCCATCCAGGTTAATACAAAGGCTGTAAAATCTCCATTTTTTTAATGGCTGAGTAGTAGTCCATAACATGTGTACGTATACCATGAATTGTTAATCCATTCCTGGTTTGTTGGGCATTTAGGCTGTTTCCACATTCTGGCGATTGTACATCGAGCTGCATTAAACAGTCTAGGGCAGGTGTCCTTATAAAAAAAGGAGTATTTTTTCTTCTGGGTAGATGCCCAGTAATGGGATTGCAGGATCAATTGGGAGGTCTAGCTGGTTTTCTTTGAGAGTTCTCCATACTTGCTTCAAAAAAGGTTGTATTAGTTTGCAGTCCCACCACCAGTGTAAAAGTGTTCCTTTCTCTCCACATCCATGCCAGCATCTGCAGTTTTGAGATTTTGTGATGCAGGTCAGCCTCACTGGGGTGAGATGGTATCTCGAAGTGGTTTTGATTTGCATTTCTCTAATAATTAGAAATGATGAGCATATTTTCATATGTTTGTTAGCCATTCATCTGTATTCATTCCAGAAGTTTCTATTCATGTCTCTTCCCCATTGATATATGGGATTGTTGGCTTTTTTGATGTGGATTAATTTGAGTTCTCTATAGATCCTAGTTATCAAGCTTTGTCTGATTCAAAATATACAAATCTCCTTTCCCATTGTGCACGTTGTCTATTTGCTTTGATTGTTGTCTCCTTAGCTGTACAGAAGCTTTTGAGTTTAATTAAGTCCTATTTGTTTATTTTTGTGGTTGTTGCAATTGCCAAGGCATTCTTCTTTGTGAAGTCTTTCTCCAGGCTGATATCTTCAAGTGTTTTTCCTATACTTTCCTTCAGGATTTTTATTGTTTCACGCCTTAAATTTAAGTCCATTATCCATCTTGAATCAATTTTTTTGAGTGAAGAAAGGTGAGGGTCCAGGTTCAGTCTTTTATGTGTGGATATCCAGTTCTCCTAACACCATTTATTGAATAGGGAACCTTTCCTCCAGGGTATGTTCTTGGTAGGATTATGGGAGATTAGGTGCTTGTAAGACGTTAGATTCATTTCCTGGTTTTCTATTCAATTCCAAATGTCTATGTCTCTATTTTTGTTCCAGTACGATGCTGTCTTGACCACTATGGCTTTGTAGTACAGCCTAAAATCTGGTATTGTGATGGCCCCAGCGTTGTTTTTATTAATAAGAACTTCCTTAACTATATGGGTTTTTTTCTAGTTCCATACAAAAAGGCAGAATCGTATTTTCCAAATCTTGAAATGACAATGTTGGTATCTTAATAGGGAGGGTATTAAATAGGTAGATTGCTTTGGGAAGTATAGGCATTTTAACAAAGTTGATGCTTCCCAGCCATAAGCATGGTATGTCCTTACATTTGTTACTACCCTCTGCTGTTTCCTTTCTTAGGATTTCATAATTTTTTTTTATAGAACTCTTTCACCATTTTTGTTAGGTATATTCCTAGGTATTTCATTTTCTTTGAAGGTATGTGAAAAAGATTTATGTCCGTAATTAGCCTCTCATTATGCCAGATTTTTGGCATATGCAAAGGCTGCTGATTTGTGGACATTGATTTTATATCCTGAGGCAGTGCTGTATTTTTTGATGACTTCCAGGATTCTTGTGGTTGAGTCTTTGAGATTCTCTAAGTATAAGATCATATCATCAGAAAAGAGGGAGATCTTGACCTCTTCTGCTCCCATTTGGATGCCCTTTATTTCCTTTTCTTGCCTAATTGTATTGTCTAGAACTTCCAGCACTGCGTTGAATGGTAATGGCGACAAAGAAAAACCTTGTCTGGTTTCAGTTCTAAGAGGAAAAGCTTTCAGTTTTACCCCATTCATGAAGATATTAGATGGGGGGTTGTCATAGATAACTTTGATCAGTTTCCAAAATGTGATACGTATGCCTGTACTCTTCAGTGTTCTAATTAGAAAAGGATGCTGTATTTTACCAAATGGTTTTTCTGCATCTATTGAGAGGCTCAGATGATCTTTGTTTTTGCTTTCTGTTAATATGGTGGATAACATTTTTGGACTTGCATATGTTAAACCAGCATTGCATTCCTAGGATGAAACCTACTTGATCATGATGTATGACTTTTTTAATGATAAGCTGTAATCTACTGGCTAGGAGTTGGTTTAGAATTTTTGCATCTATATTCATGAGTGACTTTGGCGTGAAATTCTCTTTTGCAATTGATTCTTTTCCTGGTTTTAGTATCAGGGCAATCTCTGCTTCATAGAACATGTTGGGGGAAGATTTCTTCCTCTATCGAATTTTGGAATAATTTCTGCAGTGTGGGAATAAGGTCTTCCTTAAAGGTTTGAGAGATTTCTGGTGTAAAGCCATCCCGACCAGCGCATTTTTTTTGGTTGAAAGATTTTTTATTTTTCTGTAATCTCACTGGTTGAAATTGGTCTGTTCAGAAGCTCTATTTCTTCCTGGCTAAGTGTAGGGAGAGGGTGTGATTCTAAATAGTGACCCATTTCCTTCACATTGTCAAATTTATGGGCATAGATTTTCTGGGAGTATTCAGAGATGATCTCTTCTATGTCTGTGGCATCAGTTGTAATTTCCCCTTCATCATTTCCAATTGAGGTTACTAGAGAATTTACTTTTCTATTTCTAGTTGGACTAGCCAAAGGTTTATCTTTTTTACTTATTTTTTGAAAAAACAACTCCTCGTTTCATTAATTTTCTGAATGATTCTTTTGTTTTCAATTTCATTGATATCTGATTTAATTTTGGATATTTCTTTTCTTCTCCTGGGTTTAGGCTTAGAGTGTTCTTCCTTTTCCCATTCCATAAGATGGCTTGTGAGTTTATTGATGTGCTATCTTTCTGTTTTTCAAATGTAGGCATCTAAAGTGATTAATTGTCCTTTTAGAACTTCTTTTGCAGTATCCCACCAGTTTTGGTATCTTGTGTCTTCATTGTTTTTATGCTCAAGGACGTAAATGATTTCCTGCTTTATTTCTTCCTGCCCCCAACTGTCATTCAACAGAAGGTTGTTTGATTTCCATGCCTTTGTGTGGGATTGAACATTGTTGTTGGAGTTGAGTTCCATCTTTAGTGCCTTGTGGTCTGGAAAATACAAAGTAAACTTTCAATTCATTCCTTTCTGTTTAGGTTTGTTTTATGTTCTAGGAAATAAATAATTTTGGAGAATGTTCCATGTGTCGATGGGGAGAATGTAAATTCTTTATCTAACAGATGGAGTGTTCTATATGCGTGTATTAAGCACAATTGTTCTAGGGTCTCATTTACGTCCCTTATATCCTTGTTTAATTTCTGTTTAGAGGATCTGTCTAGCTCTTTAAGAGGAGTGTTAAAGTACCCTGTCATTATGGTGTTGTAGGATATCATATTGCTCAGACTGAGTAAGGTCGGTTTCAAGAGTCTAGGACCATTAAAATTGAGTGCATAAATATTTAGAATAGAAGTGTCGTCTTTTTGTGTCGTTCCCTTGCCCAATATAAAGTGCCTATCTTTGTCTTTTTGACTTTAGTTGCTTTAAATACACATGTATATGAAAATAAGTTTGGAACTCTGCTTTTCATCTCAATTCCAGTTGCCTGAAAAAGTGTCTTCCAACCCTTGACTTGGATTTTTAATTTGTCTTTTGAAGCTTGGTGTGTTTACTGCAGACAACAAATGGATGGCTTGTGTTTTTTAATCCAGTCAGCCTCTCTCCATCTAGGCCTCTTCAGTGGGGAATTCAAGCCATTAACATTTCTTGAGATAATTGATAATTGTGGGAGGGTTCTTTTCTTCTTATTTTGTGAGAGTCCATTGCTTAGTTTTACCTTTTTCGTCAGTGTGGAAGTTAGGTTATGTCCTTTATTTCTTACATTGCTGTTGATCCATTTTGATGGTCAGTGTGTAGAACAGGTTGAAGTACTTCCTGTAGAGCTTGTCTTGTTGTGATCAATTTCCTCAATATTTGTATAACAGTAAATTATTTGATTACTCAGTCAATTTTAAAGCTTCATTTTGCAGGATATAGAATTCTGGGCTGGAGATTGTTTTGTTTAAGTCAATGAAAGGTGGGTTATCATTGTTTTCTTGCTTGGAAAGTGTCTTTAGAGAAGTCTGCACTCAACCTGATGGATTTTCCCCTGTAGGTCAACTGACACTCCTGGCAGCTT
>CAUYON010150293.1:0-48161 GCA_963573935.1 Arctocebus calabarensis
TATGATAATAAATGATAACTTAAAAACTGAAAACTAGACATTGTCCAAGACAGGAGGGATATTACCAAAAACATAGCAGTCAAAAAAATATTCTCTTTCTTTCTTTGTTTCTCTTTCTCTCTTCCTTCCTTCCTTCCTTCCTTCCTTCCTTCCTTCCTTCCTTCCTTCCTTCCTTCCTTCCTTCCTTCGTTCCTTCCATCCTTCCTTCCTTTATATCTTTTCATTATAAGTGAGGACTGGCAGTCCAGGGCATGATGAAGAGATTTCCTTTTTAGGATTATTTAGAGGAAGGTGACTTTTTTTTTCTATTTTGTTCCTTATAATTAGGGCCCAGGAGTTTGAGGTTGCTGTGAACTATGACGCAACAACACTCTACTCTAGGGCGACAGCTTGAGACTCTGTCAAAGAAAGAAAGATAGAAAGGAAGGAAGGAAGGAAGGAAGGAAGGAAGGAAGGAAGGAAGGAAGGAAGGAAGGAAGGAAGGAAGGAAGGAAGGAAGGAAGGAAGGTGAGAGAGAAAGGAGAAAGAAAAAGGAAGGGAAGAAGGGAGAGAGGGAGGGAGAGAAGGAGGGAAGGAAGGAGAGAGGGAGAGAGGAAAGGAGGAAGGAAGGCAGGTCACAACCAAGCAAACCTTTATGGAATTTTAAGTGCTAGAACCAAGAATAAGAGATTTTTCAAAAAAATCTTTTATTTGCTGAAACATTACAGGAAAGAAAATTAACTGGCATGAGATTTCCCATTAGAATTACAAAGTGCTACAGCACAGTGGTGTAAAGGCTTCATAGTTCTCTGAAGAAAGGTTTTCTACATGGAACACTATAGTTTGCTTTAGTGGAAACTTTTGGTTTCCTACTCACCATCCATTTTCCCTTTGCCTATTCATAAGCACACTTCCGGTTTTGTGAAGGCATTTGCTGAGCAGAAATATGCACAGGAGGGAAGCCTCCCCCCCATAGTCCTAGATGATAAATCAGTATTGCTCTAAATCAATCATGGTAAAATCTCTTCTCTTTGTTATTGGTTATGTGAACTGTGGGATTATACTGCAGTTCTAAAGAAGATATCTTTGGGAGCTTCTGGGAAAGGTTTTGTGTTCTTGATTGAAAAAAAATTGTGGGGGGCACCTATGGCTCAGTGGCCAGGGTGCCAGCCCCATATACTGAAGGTGGCAGGTTCAAACCCAGACCCGGCCAAACTGCAACAACAAAAAAAATAGTTGGGCATTGTATCGAGCTCCTATAGTCCCAGATACTCGGGAGGCTGAGGCAAGAGAATCGCCTAAGCCCAGGAGTTGGAGGTTGCTGTGAGCTGCGTGATGCCACAGCACTCTACTGAGGGTGATAAAATGAAACTCTGTCTCTAAAAAAAAAAAAAAAAAAAAAAATGAGCTACTGAGGAAGACCTCTCTTTTCTCAGAGCCCTTCTTCCTGCCCCAAACTCAGTTATATGAGGATATTATGTTTGGATCTGTGTCATCCAACCTATGACCAGGAGATAATCAACCACCGTAGTGTGGATGAGTGAGAAGAATAATAGAAGGAGGTTGGGTCATTGATAACATTGTTTAGCTGCTGCACCAAGCCTGGTACCAACTCCTGTCAGATTTCCTGTTATTTCAGATAATTAAGAATCTTTATTGTTCAGACCATTTTAAGTATGGAGGGCATCACAAATGACACACAGGCCAAATCATCTATGAGGCATAAGAAGTAAAGATATTTTCCTTTACAGACGTGGGAGCTGTCAACCATTTCTCTCTCATATGTTTCCTTTTAGGGCTTTAACTGAGAATTATTCCAGTAAATTGAGAACGATAAGTAGGAAAGGAAGTAGACTCCACCCAAAATAGTCAAAAGGTAAATCTTGGAAAGACAGCATAAAGTCTGGAAGCAAAAAACAGATTGGAAGATTGGAAAAAAGGAGGAAAGATTGGACGTGCAGGTCAGGAAGGGAGGTAGAAAGGGAGATTTTCAGAAAGAAAATGTGGTGAACTCAATGAATAGAATATATGATTGAGATTTGGTTGACAATGATCATGTAATAATATAATAAGGCAGAGAGAAACACAAGAAGCAAAAAGGCAAGCAGGGCCCCTGCCCATGTGAGTCTTGATTCAGCAGAAGGTAGGGAATAAATAAGAAAGACCTGGTTCCAGTATGGATTATGTTGCTGCATGCTAGTGAGGCAAATTAAAGGAAGAGATGCAGTTTATTCTAACAAGGGAAGAATATTCACTATGGGGAATACCATAAATACCAGCATTGGAAACATCAGAACTTAGTAATAAACAACGTGTATATAGTTTTAAAATTTAAATAGAATAAATGTGGTGTAATCATATAAATTTAAATTTGTAGAACTAACCTTTGGATAAAGAACGTAAGTCTTAGCTGTGTTTGTATGATCACACACACAAATTGTCACTATCAATAGTAGGTAAGTACAGCGGGTGAAAACAGTAACCCACAGTGGGGGTAGAAAAGTGAGTGGAAGGAAGTGTAAAGAGACTGTCCTTAACTCACAGGAAGTGATAATCATGAGTATAGGTCAAGGTCAGCACCAGTAGAATAAGAAAGTGATGTTTAAAGATGTTATTAACATTTTAAAATAATCAATATAGTAACTAAGTCTAATACTACCAATACTTTGGGATTTGGTGTGTATGGGGGAAGTATGGTGTGTATGGTGTGTATGAGTAAAATCTTTGTTGTTGGGATACTTCACACACTCTTTGGTCTTCCTGTTTGTCTTTCAAATTCCACCTTAGATGGTCCTGTGCTCTATGAAACATTTCCAGCAACCCGCCACACTCCAAACAATAGCAAAAAACTGAGTGCTCCTCTATTGATGTCTTTGTTCATCCATTGAATTTGTACTTCTTTTTTTTTTTTTAAATGTTCTCTATATTTATACATGTGTTTGTTTGGTTTCCACTTTTTGCCTTCACAAAATTAAAAAGGCTTAAAATTTAATAACAATAACAATGTTCAAGATAAGGACTAGAAACAAAAACCTTGTAAACAACCAATGAAGATAAATACATTCGGAAAAGAAATCAGATGATTGCTGCAATGAAATGTTGAGCAATAATAATAATAATGCAAAAGTAACATTCACATCATCATATAAGAGTATGTTTATCATAGAATGCTTTGATTCGGAGGTTCAGTATGGAGTCATCAATTAACTTCCAATCTGTACTTCTCGAGAGTTTATTGTACATGCTAAATATAGAACTGCAAAAAAGCAAGATATATGCCAATTAAATTTGCAAACTCATCTTAGAAAAAGTGCTATATATCTCATTGCTGAATATCGCTGTGGTCACCTTTGAAGTACTCTTTTTGGGAAGCTATGCACTGACCCACTTCAAAGCAATTTTGGAATTCTTTCTGGAATGGTCATCAGAGCTGTTGTCATATTACTCTTGATGTTCTGAATGTTATCAAAATATTTTTCTTTCAATATTTCCTTAATCTTCAGGTAAAGAAAAAAGTCACTGGGGACCAGATCAAGTAAGTAAGGAGGATATTCTAATACAGTTAATTGCTTACTGGCTAAAACTCTCTCACAGACAATGCCGTGTGAGCTGGTGCATTATCATGATGCAAGAGCCATGAGTTGGTGAAAGTTCAGGTCATTTTCCTCTATTTTTTTCACAAAGCTTTTTCAGTATAAATAGTAAACTTGGCTAATCATCCAGTTGGTACAAATTTACAATGAACCATCCCTTTTGAGTTCTGATTTGTAACAGACATTTGTGATTGTAGAGAATTGTCTGACTTCCATTGTGCACTTTGATGCTTTGTTTCATGAATGTGTCAGTACAGCCATGTGTCATTACCATCATCCTGCCTCTCCAAAAGGCAGTTGGCAAACTGTGACTCTCCTTTCCCTTTTTTCACCTCTGATCTATTTTGGGATCATTTTGCTTATACCTTTCTCCTGTCAGGGTTTTCAATTAAGATTTTCCTGTTTCTCTGTTGATGTTTACTTGGTCTTGTGTGGTTCTAACATTCAACTGATGTTTTGGTGCACAATTCAACAACTTTTTGCAATGTTTTTGTCAATTAGGGTTGTCACTGGTTACCCTGACCTCTCTTCATCAGTAACACTTTCTCTCCCCTCAGAAAAACATTTAATTCTTTTGTACATTGCTATTTTCTTCATGTCATTATCCTCAGAAATTTGCCTTAACATATGCCTGATTTCACTTCTACTCTTGCCAAGTTTAACAAGAAATTTTATGTTTTAGCTGGGTGTTGTGGTGGTAGTCCCAGCTACTCAGGAGGCTGAGGCAAGAGAATCACCTAAGCCCAGGAGTTGGAGGTTGCTGTGAGCTGTGATGCCACAGCACTCTACTAAGGGCTATAAAGTAAGACTCTGTCTCAAAAAAAAAAAGAAAAGAAAGAAAGAAATTTAATGTTTGTTCATTGCTCTAATTCAAGCTTTGACATTCCCTTGATGGTGAAAACAATAATAAATGCCACTCAGCAAGGCAGCGCCACATGTTGACGCAAACACAGCTGTGAGACACTGAGACTCCAAGGCCCTGAAACCTTTCTGAGCTGTTTGTACAGTGCTGCCAATGTGAGTGACACGTTTGCTAACTTAATTGTCAGACTTTATATTTAGGTACTCTCCACATGGAACTGACATTTTATAGAAAGAGAAAGAATTAAAGTCTATTCACCAAATTAAATAAACAATTATAATTATTAAGGAAACCATGAAAGACCTGTGTCTGAGCAAAAACAGTATAGGGAGGGAATGATGTCTTTTGGGGAATCCAGGAAGGCTTCCTTGAGGAGGTGACACATGAGCTGCTCTCTGAAGTGTGATAGACAGTAACTATGAGCGGAAGTTGGAAGAAAGAACAAGGCATGGGGAGCACAGTTCCAGGCAGGGAGGAGGCCTCATGCCCCAGGAATGCAGATAGCGAGGAGAGAAGGTAAGCGGGATGCTGGTGGGGTGCAGACACAGGTCTGGTCAGATTTTCAGTCGTGTGATGGATTTTGTCTTTGTTCGGAGTGAGTAGAGAAATGCCTGGAGACTGACCACGGGGAGGACTGCCTGTGAATACATGAAAAATGAGGAAACTGCAGCCTGTGGGACACGTCCAGTTCACCACCTGTTTTAGAATTACCAGTTTGTTAGAACACAGCCACAAGTGTGGTTTACTATCTATGGCTGCTTGTAAAGCATCCTGGCCGAGTGGGTAGGTGTGGCAGAATGCATAGGTTGCAAAGCCTGAAATATATGTTTTGCCCTTCACAAAAAGTATTTGTTGGCCCCTGGCACAGATCATTCTATAAACAAAGCAGGGGACTGTTCATGCTTTTCTTGCTATCACACACTGTGCTAATATCATCTGTACCCTTCATTCTCTCTCCCCCTTCCCTCGACTGTGGGCTCCTTTAGGGCAGGGACCTAGCGTGTTCAATTTGTCTTAGTTTCCCTAACTACCGGTGTGTTATGACTACAATCATCAATGAACTAATCAAGTTCATTTTGCTCATTCACCTCTAGCCAGCTACCTGATTTCACTGATTTGAAAATTAACACCAAGAGAGATGGAGTGACCTTCCCCCTCAATCAGCAGCTTGGGGTCCACATTGGGTCTCTGGACTCTCAATCATGTTGTCTTGGTTCTTACTGCTTTTCAGATGTCCAAATTAGTCTAAAAATAAGCAATTATTTGAAGATCAGAAGAACCAGGAGACTGGAGATATGTATCTACTTATAGAGTCATACTTTTTAGAGGATTGATGACTCATTTATGTGAAAAACGTGCCCAGGAGCCTTGTCTAAATCTGTGTTATGATCATCTCCACAGAGCAGAAGTTTGTGCATTATTTTAGCAAGCTGGGCTTAACAAATTGTCCTAGAAAGCTCTGGAGAGTCTGTGAGGAGCCCTCTGTGGAGGTCAGCGACGCAGAAGGCTCCGTATTGCTGTTCCATATGCCTGTTCACTCTTCCTATTAGGAGGCTGGAAATATAATTAGGAGAAAAGCACCACAGATGCTGCAGTTTACAATATCCAGAAGAAACCGCCGAAATGGGTAAGACATGAAAGGATAATTTTGCTTATACAAAATAGCAGACTGCATACTAAAACCAAGAAAAACAAACAGGCAGATGGAAAGAGGGGAGAAGGCCTTGGCACAGCTGTGAGCAGGATTTAGACACCCAGATGCGACACAATTTGGGGGGGGGGAGGGTGGGAGAGGAAGAGAATCTGGAAAAAAAAATCTAGATACAAAAAAGATCCTGGAGAATAATGGGTCTCACGTTTCTCCACCTGCAGGTTAAACTTTTTCACGTCCACCTCCTACCATGGTTGCCAAAAGTCATGGCCCTGGGGATGGGTGAAGACCGAGGGCAGAAAAGATAAACCAGCCTCCGTCCTGGCAGGGAAGACAGCAGTAAAATCAACAGCTAAGACTGTAATGGGAGAAGACAGACACAAGCGTCACCCAGAAGAGGGCGAATGGTGGGTTTAGTTGTATTATTAGACAGCAGCACGTGTGGCCCGCTGCCTTTCCGCACGGAGCCCTAGACCTGGGGAGGGACTGGAACCAGAGACACGTCACACACGGAGCCTCTACTGTGCATTAATCACTGTAATGGAAACTACAAATATCATCTTCATTAATCCCCCTTCCCAAAACAATGGCAAAAAAAAAAAAAAAAAGGAAGACATATTGTGTTCCCTATTTTTAGGGATTGGGAAACTGAAGGTCCAAGGGGGAGGAATTAGGATTTATATTTAGATCTTTCTGATGTCCTGGGAATTATTCTCCAACCACACAAATACAAACACAAATCATAGTCGTCAGAAAAAAAAAAGGAAAAGAAAACCACTTCTGTTACATAAAACCAAACGTAACACCCAAAGGGAGCGGCACGATGTTCTTCAGCAAATTGGGACTCAGAAAGGGAAGTTCGGTCGGACCAAGGAGACTCAGCGGATGGCTGCTTAGCTCTGCTATGCCAGCAGAGCGCGTGTCTTCCCGCCCCTCGGAGTGCTTGCAGTTTTTTTGTTTTAAACAATGCTCTATGCATTTTTACTCCAAGGGTCTTGTGAGTCCTTGGGGGACAGAAATTAGACATTACCATTCTTATATCCCCAGGACCCAGAGAAAGGCCTGGCCCCACGTCGGCTGCTTCGTGACCCGACCCCCGGGGTCCCACTTACATGGGCACCATTGTGAGTGACGGAGGCAGCGCTGTGCCCTGCAGGTGCCCTCCCCCCAGCAGCTGTTCTGTAAATAACGGTAAAGGGATGGCAGCCTTCCAGCTTCCCACAAATTCCCTATGAGGACTGCTCCGAGAGCGGATTGTCAGCGCGCCCTGTTCAGAGCGCCTCCTCCCCGGCCCTCTGGCTTCACCTCCCCGCACTCCCCGCAGCCCTGGGCAGCGGGACAGGCCATTCTCACAGCGCTGCACGCTCACCACTGCCTCCCTTGAAGTGGTCTGCTCAAGTGAAGTGAGTCCACGTTTTAAACAAAATCATGTGCTTTCTTTCTAAATAAGGTTTCTTTGTCTATAAAACGTAGCTCAGTAAACCTCTTTCACACATAATAGATGCGAAGAAATGTCATTTGCCTTATCATCTATTTTTGAGTTCCAAGGCACAGGGAACAGCACGCCACTGCACACGCTACGTGGGGGCGCCTGGACAGGGCTATCGACGGTGTCCCTGAGGCAAGGATGCCTGTTTGTGGCAGGAAATGAGGTAGAATTCCCACACCTCGGGGGATGTGTCTCTTCATGGGAAGAGGGAATTGTAGCTCGGCATTCCAGCTCCTGGGTTGTTTGTACCAGCTATTTTGGGGAAGGGGAAAGCCAGTCTCACAACACTTTCCCCAGAGAAAAGACATGAATGTCAATGTTAACCATTAGGAAACGTCATTAAAGCAGATGAGAAATGGGCTGCGGACACTTTTATGAGCCCAGAATACTCCGCTTGGAGGTTTTATGGAGACCACAGGAAGCCTGGGAGACAATGACATTCATGGCCATTTTTAGAGTCTGGCGAGGAGCAATCTTTGTACTCGACAGTGCTTTTTTCAAATGGGGAAATTACGACTGGGGACCATGCGAAGCAAGCCTCTCCGGAGACTTCGTGGGCCTGTTCAAGATAGTAGGCTTCTGTCTTCAGTTGTTGGTTCACTTTCCAAACCTCTTCAGAACTGCAAAGAAAATCCTCCATTTTGAATCCAGGACACTCTGGATCAATACTTTAGAGGATGCTCTTCTGTTTAAATCTCCATAGTTGTGACATCGCATCAGAAATCTCATGTATTGGTTTTCTTCTTTGTTTCACATGACAAAATAAAGCTCAGAAAGGTTGAGTAACTTGCACAGATGCACCAGTGTTCAGTGAAGGAATTAGTATTACACTGTGTGTGTTTTTACAAAACTGCCTTCCAGTCCAAGCCCATATATGCACATTTGAGGCAGGGATAGGAAAGAGGTCGAAGGCTGTGCTTTATAGAATCATCCGCAAATGAAGTGTCCTGGGTCTGTCTTTAGGACTGCAAGCTCAGCAGGAATGCTTTCCTCTGTAAATTCAGGATTGTGTTTGCAAGGCATTGAACCAGACGGTGAAAGCAGGACGGGAGTGAGCAAATTCCTGGCAGTTTGCTTTCTACGTCATAGTATTACAGTTGTGCATTTTCCCAGGAGCCCTAGAAGAGGCATGGGGCAGACGGTCCAGAATATTCCTGACATTCAGAGCTTTCCTATTTATACTGACATCTCATGGCAGTTCCGTGTGATTGCAGTGTGCATTGTCTTAGGAGCCCAAAACTGAATTTTACAAATAATTCAGTTTAATCACTCATTCATTAATTGAAACAGAAGTACAAAGCAACTGGTTAGTGCCAGGCACCATGCTAGACACTTGAGAATACCAAGAAATGATCACAGAAGGACCATGGAAAAGACTAGATTGGAAACTAATAACACAGCTTAATTATGATTAAAAATGTAAGAAGAGGCCCAGCATGGTGGCTCACGCCTATCATCCCAGCACTCTGAGAGACTGAGGCGGGTGAATTGCTTGAGCTCAGGAGTTCAAGACCAGCTTGAGTAAAAGTGAGACCCTGTCTCCTGAAAAAAAAATGAAAAGGAAAAACTGAGGCAAGAGGATCTCTTGAGCCCAAGAGTTTGAGATTACTGTGAGTATATGATGCTACAGCACTCTACCTAGGAAGACAGAGTGAGACTCTGTCTCTAAAAAACAAAACAACACAAAACAAACAAACACATATAATTCAGTGCACATTTACCCTGAGGGTGGGCCAGATACTCGGCACTAGTGATGTTATTCACTCTGCGTGTACTGCAGGGAATCTTCACATTGACCATAGAGGGTACATATTCTCATTCAGACTTCAGGTTTGAGGAAACTAAAGCCATGGGAAGGTGTTTAAATTATTCAAGTTTCTAAAATCTCCCGAGTAGTGAAGTTAGGTTTTCAATATCACGTTTTCAGATCTCAAGGCCAGAACGATGCTGCTCTGTGAACACAGAGAGAGGAGATTAATCTCCACGTTCAGGTGGCATTTGTAAAGACCTTATAGAAGGCCCAAGTTGTTCCCATGAGATTAGCCCATGGGAATAATGAGTTATCAGACTTCCTAGTTGTGCACTGGTTGAATTCCTTTCAATTGATTCAATTTGCCGACCAAGCATCCCCGTTAACATCATTATGTGTGCCCTTCAGCTCGTTTTCCTCTGAAACTCATAAATACATGCATCTACAAACAAAAGAGGAAACGATGCTCTCCGTATTGTTTGGTAGCCTGCTTATTTTATCCAATTTATTAGATTTCTATTGCAGAACACTGACTGATCACAAATTTAGTGGCTTAGAACAACAACATCTCATAGTTCTGAAGGTCAGAAGTCCAGGCGGGCTGTACTGGATTCTCCGTACAAACTCTCATAAGGCCAGAGTCAAGTACGCGCCCAGTTGTGCTACTCTCTGCAGGCTCTGGGAAGAATCTGCTTCCAAGCTTATGCACGTTGTTGGCAGAATTCAGTTCTTTGTGATCATAGAATGGAGGACCTTTTTTATTCTTTCTGATTACTGGCCAAAGACCACTTTCAGCTCCTGGAGGCTGTTCTTGGGTCTTTGACACTGACCCTCGGTCTCAGCCATGGATAGCCTCCCTTATGAGGAATCTCTCTCATGCAACTAATCTCTCTAACTTCCTGTTCTGCTGTTCTCTGGAGAAATTCCTGATGCTCTGGCCCTTGAAAGAGCATCTAGGTTAGGTAAACCCAGATGATCTTTTCTACCTTAAAGTCAAATGATTAATCCCATCTGCAGAATTCCTTTGGCTGTGTAATATAATATACTGGGACCATGGAATGCCATCGGGAGGCAAAAGTCTTGGGCCATTTCAGAATTCTACCCATTGCTTTAACAATCATTTCTTAAACATATATTGGTTGAAGGTCTACTTTGAAGATAGATCTTAGGCTCTTGAGATAGGATGGTGAACAAAGTAGATAAAGGCCCTGAATTATTTAGGTGATGTATTAGTGTTCTGGAAAGGGAAATAAATTTCTATACATGGAATATGCCTGAGTCTTTTCATGTTTTAGATGTATGATTCTTTTCTTTTTTCTTTTCTTTTTTTTTTTTTTGAGACGGAGCCTCAAGCTATCATCCTGGGTAGAGTGCCATGGCATCATAGTTCACAGCAACCTCCAACTCTCCTGGGCTCAAGCAAGTCTCCTGCCTCTGCCTCCCAAGAAGCTGGGACATAGGCGCCTGCCACAACGCCCGGCCATTTTTTGGTTGCAGCTGTCATTGTTGTTTGGCAGGTCCAGGCTGGATTCGAACCCGCCAGCTCAGGTGTACGTGGCTGGCGCCTTAGCCCATTGAGCCACAGGTGCCGAGCCAGATGTATGATTCTATTGTAATTCGAATTATAAAACCATTTAGATTCTTTTCATTTGTGCTTCGAACACAAATTAGCAATGGACATCTTTTTGCACTTTATCAGATAGACGCTTGGAAATGAAATTATGGGTGAAAGTGGTCTTAAGTCGTTTCCTGGAAACCCTTGTATTAATTAACATTCTTCCCAATATTGTTATTTGTTTTCATTTTTGCCATGACAAAAATTGCTAGTGACACTGAACATTTTATCTCTCTATATGACAGCTCTATGGGTATTTTATATATAGTATATTTATAACTTTTTTATTCCTTTCTTTTTCATATTTTTGACCTATTTTTCCACTAAAATTTTTTTCCTATTTCATTCCATTTAACTAGAAATATTTAAATACTAAGGTATTAACTTTGTTGCCTTCTGGATGTTCACAAATGCTTAGTTCTCTCCTATTTTCTATATATTTTCAAAGCTCTGTTTTGGATGATCCCCACACGATCTTGATCCTTAGAACCATAGGATGTTTTTGTATCTGATAAACCAAGTCATCCTTCATTATTCTTCTTGAAATATCTTGGTAAATCTCACAGTTATCTCTCCACATTTGCCATAGATAAGTTTTTGTTTTTTATTAAGTCATTTGTACATAGATCTTGTATGCATTTATGTCATTATGGGATTCAATGTGTTGATTTTTTGTATAAATTGGAGTGCTTACATCCTACTAATCAACATAGCCTTCACCTCATTTACCCAATTACAGCGTTAAGACATTTATGTTCTGCACCTAATAGATCCAACTTGTATTTGCAATATGCTCCTTAGGTGTCGTCCCCCTAACAACCCTCTCTACCAACCCACCCTTCACTCCCCCTAACAACCCTCTCTATCAACCCACCCTCCCTTCCTCTCTCTCTCCCTTTCCCTCCTTCATCCTAGGCTATAGTTGTGTTACATTTTCAACATACAAATGTGAGTGATCATAAATTGGTTCCACAGTAGTACTGAGTACATTGGATATATTTTTTTCCATTCCTGAGATACTTTACTAAGAAGAATATTTTCCAGCTCCATCCATGTAAACACAAGAGAGGTAAAGTCTCCATTTTTTTTAATGCTGCATAGTATTTCATGGTGCCCATAGATAAGCTTTTAACTCAAATCCAGACTTTTCAGTGCTAATATGAGCATGAGAGCAATATGGAAAGTCAGGGCCCCTGCGGCAGCTCTGTGAATTAACTTCACCTGTCCACCTCCCCCTCCTCCAGCCGGCGGCTGTCCCCCAGGTAAATATTGTCTGGGAGTATCGGTGAGACTGTGCTCTTCTTTGCTTCCTAATCTACCAGCTTTAATCAGTTACCTACCACAGCTGACTGTACTGACCATGTACTAAATATGTCAACTATCTTCTCTCAGACACCACTACTGGCCTGGTCCTAGGTGCCACCTTCTGATGCCTGCTCTGCCCAACACCCTGTACCCAGCTTGCTGTCCTCAGGCTCTCCCCTCCATTCTCCACCAGCCTCACCACAATGATCGTCTACAGGACCAACCTGATCATGCCTCTGCTCCACAGAAGACTTCCTTCCAATGCCCCTAATCCTGGAGGACACGAAGGAGAAGCTCCTTAGTTGAAACCTTTCACAGTTTGGTTCCTTATCCATCTCTCTGACTTCACCTGCCTTCAGCTTTTGTTTTATAACTTCATCCCCCTGGTCTCCACCTCCATCCCCACACAGGCAATGTCACACCTCACCTTCATGCAAGCCTCCGTGCAGCCTCCTTCCTCGCCTTTCCAGTCCCCCTGCAGATGAACTAGCACCTGCCTCTCCATCAGACCGTGTGCCAACCGCCTCTCCCCCGAGAAGTTTTCCATGATACCTGTGTTCTCCCCTCACAACCCACTCCAGGCCTGCCCTTTCCCAAACACATGAGGACCAAGTTAGTAATTTTTCTCTATATTTTCATACTGTTATTATACTTCTCTAAAGAATATCATTATTTTCTATTTAGGTGCTTGGTTTTTATAATCATAAATAATTCTGGCAGCTCAGGCCACAGCTCATTGACTTATGAATTTATAGCTCCTATCAATTATGGGATAGTCTAATAAGCCTGAATGTACATTTATTCTTCCATAGCCATTTTAGTTTCCATAACACTCCTGCTGCCAAAATTTGTCATCTTTGTCTGCCCCTTCCTCTAGTCTGACCTCTTTTAATTTCACACTCTCTACTTTGATTATGACCCTGCAAAGCAATTTTGTCTCTGATTTACAGAGCAGAATGATGCTTTTTTTCTTTAAAAAAAGAATGTTTTGTCTTACAATTTAAGCACAGACACTATAGATTTTTGTCAAGCCTTTCTCTCCTATTGCTAATTTTGGAATCTCAAAACTAAAAGGAGCAGGGCAGTTTTTATTTCCAGGCTAAAGAGTATCTTTCTTTCCAGGTTCACATGTATTAATACTTCTTGAGGCCCAGTGACTGCAGAGACAAGAAGAAAATGTCATTGAAAATGCTCTGCCTGGCGTTTCAGACCTCTCTGAAATGAACTTCACTTGTTATCCAGGCCACAGGGGGTTGCTATGGAAACCAACATGTTAGATCAGCAAAAACTAAGATAAAGATTTGGAAGAAGTCAGTGATGCTGCAACCTCCTTTTAAGTCTCTGTCTTTCTCTTTCTCTTTCATTTTTCTCTTTGTTCAGGTTCCTGAGTTTCCCTGATCCATATATGCACACGTGTGTGTCTCAAAAAGAGAGCTGTGTATCAAAACCTGCACTGCCCCTGTTACTGGGTGTACCTGCCTTTCTCCTCCTCGCAGAGTGGGGAATCCCTGGGCTGTCTTTACTATTGTTGGGGCTTCTTCAGATAGGTGGCTCAGGCTATCAGGCTAAAAGGAGAATTTACCTTTTCTGTTACTATCTGACCGGTCTCTGGAGCAGAAATGGTTCTGTAAGGAGAAATAACCCACCGTCAGTCCCTAGAGCTAAGCCACATTCCACAGAAAAGAAAATAAAACCCTGCGGTCAGAGTTTTACTAATGTCTCTGCTGTTAATCCAGGGCTGAAGTCCAGAGCCAGAGAAAACATTTCATTCAGACCTTGGAGGCACTTGTGAAGGTCCCAGTTTCAGCTCGGTCAGGGACTTACCCACCCAGGCAGTGCGGTGGGAAATGTTTCTGACATGAGAAGTCCCAGCCTTTGCTTTGGGCTCTCCCTCAGATGAGGTTTCCTTAGGAGAAGGCCCAGGGCTGCCGATGCCACTCAGGCTGTCACTCACGAGGGCGCTGAGGGGGACAGGCCTCTCGGTTCCTGCGTGCCTCAGCTGCTTCATGCACCCCGGAGGAGGAAAGCGATGTGGTGGCTCCTGAGACTCAGGCACTTGATGCTGGGTGTTGGTGCAGCGACAGCCTGGACTCAAACCCGTTAGGGAGGAAGGAAGCACACGCTTCTGAGCACTGTGCATGTGCCAGGCAGTGAGCGCCCTCAGTGTTTCAAACATATTATCTGGAACTCACTTAATTCCCACGTCAAACCTGTCCGCACACATACCGATCTAGGTTTTACAAACAGAGAAAGTGAGAATCAAAGAGGTTGAGTAAAATGACGAAGATCACTTTGCTAGAAAGATCCTGGCATGAGACTTGACCCCAGTCCTGCAGGACAGGAAAGCCTGTTTCCTTTCCACTGCTCTCATTTTCAGGTACTGTGTGAGGGCTGCACACACACGTGTGCACACACCCAGTGCCTTCCAGTCGCACACTGCAATTCTTGCCTCACCATCTTTACATACAAATGATTTCAGAGGGCAACATTAGAGAAAGTGTTAATGACTCCAGGAAAGGCTGTCTTCCCCACTGGGAGATGGAGCGCCCAATTTAGAATGAGTCATGGGAAGAGAATTAACATTTGCTTCCCTCTTTCCTGCTTCCTCTCCTTCCCGCCTTCCTTCCTTCCCTCTCTCCCTTGTAATAATTCAGCAAGTGATTTTTGAGCATTTATTCTATTTCAGCCTCTGCACTTGGCACACGGTTAATAAGACAATCTCTCAGTTTTCGGTGTTTTCGTTGTGTGCATGTGAGCATGAGCTGTGAATACATGTCAACAGTTCTTAATTTTAATGTAATAACATCAATCTGTTCCTTTTATTTATACATTTATGTTTTGTCTTCATTTAAAGAAATATTTACCTCATGTCACAATGCTCTTCACTGACTGTATTCATAAAGTCTTAAAGTTTTGCCAATCATATTTAAGTCTTTATTTCATATAAAGTTTATTTTTGGATAGTGTGAAGTGGGGGCCCAATGTGTTTTCACTTCTTTAATGTGGAGAAGCAAATTCTGAGCCCCATTTATTGGACAGCTCCCATCTTTCACTGATCTCTGCCCAGGCACCAACTGTCTGTTTTGCGGGACCCTCAGTTCTCACCTACTGCTCATTTTTTCTCAGTGTTATTGATGTTTATAAGATCAGAATTGTGGCATTGTGTATTTCCACTATAATTTCATTTTGGATACTTAAGTCGTATGAGTAGTGGATTCCAGATATGTATTTTCTTAAGTATGTGTTTGGTATTGTTGATTTCTGAATTGCATTTTGACAAGACATCCTAATACATATGATATTCCTATTTAAAAACTTGAGAATTATTTTATGGTTTGCAAAACAACAAATTGATATAAAATCATTGCCTTTGCTTGGAAAATGATGGCTCTCTTGCACCTGCTGGATTTAGAGGTTTATGTTCATTAGTTCAAACTTGCAAATAGTCTTCTCTTTCATTCTGTTCTTTCCTATTTTTATTTCTATTTCTCTTTTAATAGTGAGAAGGCTGGGTTACAATTTGTCATTGTATTTTCATCGCACTTTATATGTTTTGAAATAGGTTGTTATGTTCATTTTTTTCACTTCTTCCTTTATCGTTATTTCATGGCCTATAGCTAACTAATTTTCTTTTAATCTTCTTGTGTGCATTTGTTACATGTCATATACTTTCTCATCCATTTATTTCCAATCTTTGTGTAGCTCTATGATTTGTATGGAACGTCTTTGATATTCGTAGGCCAATGTATCTTTTTAAGCCCTTCTCAATCTGTTCTTTTAGCCAGAGATGGGCCAATACATTTAATTTTTTTTCACATATTGTATTCACTTTTTAATGTCTCTTTCTTCTCCCTAATTTGTCCACTGTAACAAAATATTATATATTCTTTCTGTGTATCTGGAACTGTTTATGGTTACTGCCACACTTACTGATGGCTTCTTTGTGTGTTCCTTCAGCTCATGTTGATATCTGCTGTTGGTAATTCTTTGAGATCTTAGTTTATCTACAAACGTTGTATTTTCTCTGTCAGGTAAATGTAATACACCCTACTGGGTACCATGTAAAATTCTGAATTTGGGGGGTGATTTTTATTTCTTTGTTTTAATGAAGAGTCTGTGAATTTCAAATCAGGGTTGGATGTTGTGCCTGCAATCCCATGGAACACATTTTTGCTTCCCAATTTTGTTACTGGCTGTCAATAACAAAAACCACATATTGTAAATGGAGATCAAAAGGAAAAATTCAACATGCTGCCTGAAATCAGGAAATATCATTTATTGCTAAGAAAACAGGTTGTCAGAGGTCATGATCTCTCATATTTACTCATATTGGAAAAATACTTTTCCACTTACGAGTAGATGGTCAGGCAGAAACGCAAAATTTGGAAGAATTTCTAAGGCATTCAACTGCAGAAATGAACTTTAGAATTAGATTTCATTTAATTCTAAATGAATTTTGTAGCCCATTCTCACAATTTGTAGCCCCAGGTCTCCCATCTCCCATCACTGCAGATGCACTACTTTTAGAATCATCTTGTTTTCTTGTTGAATGGGGATTCCTACATCTCCATAGGAGGGTTAATATTTTTGGCCATATCTACAAGGATTTGCTATCTTCTTTTTTCCCATCACAAGTGACTCCTCTTGTGCAAGGAGTTTGTAAGATGGTCATTTCTAAAATGCCTGAGGTTTATACCTATGTAATGACCTCAAGTAACCCCCACCTCCGATATTGGTGAAACAAGTTTATGCCTGTTAGAGCCACCTGGGAAGGAGCCTTCCAACAGTCTTACACTGCAAAAACTTACCTCCTGCCTCTGGACTTGCACTTGCTCACTAGACTCTAAATGTCATGAGGGCAGAGACCATACCTTTCTTATTCAGCTATTATTTTTCGAGCACCAAGTACAGTTTCATTGTAGCTGTTCAATAATTATTCATCGAATAAGGAATATATGATGCCAAGTGCCAGCACCACATGTTTGGTAAATGGCTGTCCTAGTCTTATCTGGTGCAATGTTAACTTGTAAAGAGTAAGTTCTGTTATTAAAACGAACCAGGCGAAGGCACATAGTTGTTCTGTACAATCACCAGAACTTTAAGTAGTTAAGAAGGGCCAACTCAAGCAAAAGTCTATCTGATTTATAAGTAAATCTGAAAAATTCTTTAACTCTGGTCTTCAGAAAGTATAGAAATAAATGTACTTTGTCAAGCAATATAAAATCTACTTCCCTCATATGTAATTATACGGGGCACATAGGCCTCTGATTAACAATGAATTCTCCCACTAACTTCTGAATTCCTTTGCATTTAACTTAGCCATTCTCAAGTGACTATGATTTTGCCCCAAGAAGACATTTCTAGAGATATTTTTGGTGGCCACATCATAGGAGAGGGGAGTGCTGCTGAATTAGGTGCATAGAGGCTATGTATACTGCTAAGTAATTTGTTACCATGGAGGATAGCCTCTCACAACAGATCATAATATAATCCGAGATATTGGTCCTGGTGTTGAGAAACCCTGACAAAATGTGGCTGTGACCTTGCATCTACTCTGCTCTTTCAGTGTTTTTTCCTTGTCAGTTAGTCTTCTCTTTTCTCCTGGCTCTGTTTTACAGTCACTGCCTTCATGCTTATGAGATAAACTACACAGATCATTGATGGCCCTGGTCTTTTTCCTCAAAGTCAAGACGACTCATCTGTTATTGGGACACTGTCAACTTCGACAATCAGGCCAAGTTCTTTTGTCTTACCTCCCACTCTCATCTTTTTCAGTGACCTTTGCCTGGGCAGACCTTTGACCATGTTTAATTATTGTGTTCCTCCGTGTACTCTTTACACTTGTATTGATTCACGGTTTCCTCAGCTGTTACCCTTGAGGACTTGGCACTTGATGGCTGGACTTCATTGCTCCAACTCTGGTCCTTACACGCAGTGCTAGCTCATGTGGCCAATTATTACCTGAGGCCACCTATGTCTCCTATAATAAGTGAGGTCAAACACTTAGTGATGATGGCAGAGGAGTCTCAACTCACACGTGTCTAACGCACAAAATCTGGAGTTGGTTGGAAGTTGGAGTGAGTACAGAGATCCTGAGGTTTAGTTACACACTCGGCACATGCTTATGGGACACACATAGAAGTTCACTTCAGCGAAAGTTTTATTCAGATTTATTTTCCTTTTGTCTGATATTCCCCATAGAGTCTTAGGTTTATGACTTACCTTCTGGTTTACAATGTGTACTAAACAACTGAAATACACAGAGTGAGTTAAACCCGCTGCAGTAACTGCCGGCTGTGTATTTGTCAGTGTGACACGTGCAGCCCTCAAGTTACGTGGTAAGCAGGAGGTTTGGGGCCAGTTACCTGCCTCTGCTTGCCTTCCCATCAGAAGCAATTTGGCAAATTTATTTATGCGTTTGTCAACTGACAGTTAAAAATTCTTCAGGTAAGGGATGGGTGACACAGACTACAACCAACCTACGTATATTGTAACGCGAGGGCTGGGGCTATGGCTGGAAGTTCAATTTAGTGGTCCCCGGGTATTGCTGCAATCCTAAATATTGGTTCTTGGCCTAAAGCAAACTTACGCACATAACCATCACTCAGAAAACAAAACAAAAAAACAAAAACATTGCGTGGCTCCCCGAAAGCTCTGTTGCCTCATCCCGGGCATTACCCCACTCTAAGAGGAAACCCTCTTATGAACTTTATCACCATAGATTAATTTGTTTGCCCTTAACTTAAAAATGACAACATATGGAGTACTCTTTACTCCATATGCTATTTAGAAGAGTAGTTATTATATTATTATGAGATTACGAGGGTCTATTTTTTATGTATAGTTGTATTAACACGTCTCAATTTATTGATTAAGTGTATTTTGACTGATATTTGTGTCATTTCTACTTTTGGGTGCTTCTGTATAATGTTCCTACATATTCTTTTTCTTTCTATGCATTCTGGTATAGTCTTTTGGTGCAAGCAATCAGGAATTTTTATTGATTATATACTAAGGAATAAAATAGTTTTAATTTTCCATTTGCTAGTGACTAATGATGTTGACCACGTTTTTGTGTGCTTATTAACTTTGGTGTATCTCTTTTATGACTTTTTCATTAAAATTTTATTGAATTATCCACTTAAAATTATACATTTTTCTAATTGACTTCTAGGTACCATTTATGTATTCAGGATATGAGTCCTTGGTTGCATATAGGTTTATAAATATGCTTTCCCTTTTTGGTTTGCCTTCCTACCTAACTATGTATTCAAAGTGACTTTTGATAAATAGCATTTGATTTTAATGGTTCTGATTTGTCACCTTTTCCCTTTATGGTGAGCACTTACTGTGCCTTCTTGTAGAAAGTAGTCTATTGAATCCCAGATTAATAAAGTTATTCTTCTCTGTTATCATGTAGAAATTTTATTATTTTTTCCTTTCACATTCAGATTCACATCTGACATTTATTTTTATGTGGAAAGTTAAATACAAGATTCCTTTTATTTTGTGTGTATTTATTTTCTAATCGGCCCAGTTCTTATCACAGAAAAGGCAGCCATTTTCTCCATCACAATCCAGGTTTTTTTTTTTTTTTTCATAAATTGGTTAATGTAAACATGCTATCTTGTTTCTGGACCCTCTCTTCTGTATCATTATTTTATCGAGCAGTTGTTATGCCAATGTTACTTTAGCAGTTTTTTATAAAGTTGTTACTCTCTGGTAATGTACCCAGTTTGACCTTTTTTTTCAAGAATATTTTTGTATTATTAATCCTTGGCATTTCCATGTAAGACTTAGAATGAGCTTGTCAATATCCATAAAATAGCTGCTGGGTTTTGTTTAGAATTATTTGGAATCCTTAGGTCACCAAGAGGTATTTAATATGCTATTTTAAATGATGCAATTTTGAAATTTATTTTTTTTATTAAAAAATTTAAATGATAGAAATTATTCTTTGTAATTGTCTTAAAATCCACTAAACTTGTTAAATTTAATTATTGCATCTAATAATTCATCTGATGATCCCTTTGGTTTTTAATGTATCTATTTATGTGTCCTGTAAATGATTACACTATTACTTCTTCATTTACAATCTTTGTGTCCTTTATATTACATTTTTCTGTATAGATGTGACTAGAAAATTTCCAGTTTAATTTTGATGAGAACATTTCCTATTCCACCTTAAGCCATCTCTTTACTATTCTAGATAATGGAGTCATTAAGTGAAGAATGAGCTTTCCTTTAACAAAACCACAAAGATGGAAAGAGGCATGGTAAAATCATGATTCTACTTAAAGTGATTTTTAATTATGCCTGTTTGGTAGACTCATAAATCATAAGTCTAAAAGACTATGATATAATTTTAAAATGTAACTGATGGAAGAAAAGTACATCTTTAATATATTAGTATGTCAAAACAGTATATTAATATGACAAAATATATTCATGGAGCATTTACTTTGCTTATATTTTGAGGAGTATTTAATGACAGGTGAAATTGTTATTGAGAGAATAATAAAAGATAAAATGCCAAACACAGAACTGAGTATGTGTGTATAACCTATATTGTATAATTGGCAATTCACTAATTTTGATAAGCAAAGCATTTGTGTAATGATAAACTAGAAATATTAAGTTTAACTATGTCTACTTTAAAATTAGGAGGTGTTCATAGGTAATTTTAATTTATACTTTTCTATTATACTGTATATTAAAATGTTATTGCTGGTTTCAACAGGGTAGGTCAAATAGGCTAGCCTTTGAGGGACGTAGCTTGTGATGCTGTGTCCAATGCCGCTAATGTGCATTGTGTTCCAGTGCAGTGGTTCTCAACCCACAGCGGTTACGACCCACAGGAATCGCATTAAAGGGCAGCGGCATTCGGAAGGTTGAGAACCACTGTTTTAGTGAGTGTGTTTTGAATTAGACCCTCCTGTGTGTTGACTAGAAATGGAGCAACATCAGCTTCTAAATAAAGGTCATGATTTTAATTAAAATGACTACAATGTCTCCTGATTAAGTGTGGAATTTGGTATTGGTTTAAGATCTGAATTTCCACAAAATCTAGATTAGCATTTTTAATTTCTGCTACTTTCTGTTTCCAATACAGATGTAATTTGAAACTGCATTTCAATTTGCTCCCATACAATACTATGTTCAAAATAAGTCTTATTCCTTTTGTGAACAGCATAAGCACAACATAGAAATAAAAATGCAATTTTTAAAGCTTAAACATGGAAAAAAGCTACGAAAACTAATCCTCATAACCTCAGTGGAAGATAATTAATGTCTTTTAAAACTTTTCTCCTAAGTATAGTCACTAGACATGTATGTATGTTTGGTTTTACAAACTAATTTTTTACTGACCATTTGTAAATAACTTTTCATGTCATGAATAATCATATATACCTTATAGCTTCTTGTTTTTTTTAGCAGCTGACTATTTCATTGTATAGTTGTACCAGGAAAATTCAGAAATTTCATAAAGCAGTGTAATAAAATTTCATGATTCCAGGCAGAGGAGGGTAAAATACTTTGTTCCTTCTGTAAAACAGGAGGGTATGATTTTCCTCGCCCTTGTTCATTCAGGGTCTGTTGGGTAGGGACAGAGCATGGCATCGGGTGGGTAGAACCATGGACATCGCCACTCTATTCCTTCCTAACAGTTTCTATTCAGCCTTGGAGCCCAAATTCGGGCATCTGCAAGGCTGGCTTTTTGGAACCAAGGACAGTATTTGGCATGGGCCCACACACTATGTACGTACGTGTGGATAAGATTTTCCTGGGGATACAGTTTATGGATTTTCAAAAGATTCTGTCAAAATATAGACATGATAAGTTCAAGGGAAGAAAAGTATTTCTGGAATCAAGCTACAACATAGATTAACATTTCTAGATCCTAATTTAATGAATACGTTTTTAGGAATTTTGGGAACAGTGACTCAGGAACTGTTATCTAGTAATCAATTTAACATAGAAGTATTCAGTTGCAAGAGTTTGTCATTTTTGAAATAAAAATAATGGACATTTTAAAAATCGTTCAGGAATGTGCATTTATTTTTTCATTTGTATTATGTACTTCATTTTCTTTCTTTCTTTTTTTTCTTTTTAGAGACAGAGTCTCACTTTGTCACCCTCAGTATAGTGCTGTGCCATCACAGCTCACAGCAACCTCCAGCTCTTGGGCTTAGGTGATTCTCTTGCGTCAGCCTTCCGAGTAGCTGGGACTACAGGTGCCCGCCACAACACCTGGCTACTTTTGTTGCAGTTTGGCCGGGGCTGGGTTTGAATCCTCCACCCTCGGTGTATGGGGCCAGCACCCTACTTACTGAGCCACAGGTGCCACCCTATACTTCATTTTCTTAAAAACATAGTCAAGTAAAAAATGGTCATTGATGGTGATGGGGTTGATGACTGAAGATGATAGAGAATAAAAATAATATGACATTGGTCCAAAATAGTCACTGATGTTATTTCTCTCTCCTACTTAAAGACTGGACAATTCAGCTCCTTCTGGTTTTTAATCCACAGTGTCCTACTATTCCAGTTGAATAACGAATGCAGCCTTTCATGCTTTTCCATGAATTTCTCTAGGATATTCATAGACTATCTCACTTTCCTGTGGGGACCCATCTGGCATATCACCTACACATGTACTATATTATTCTACCTCATGGCAGCAACAGCAGTAGTAGAAGAATTAAATCCTTGTCTAAATCGAGACATTTTGGTGCTTGCTAGAACGTTATAATCCACTCTTCAGAAGTATCTGTACAAGATTAGAGCTATAATCCAGTGAGTTAAACCTCTGTTTTGATGCTTCAATCAGGACATTGAGTTCAGTGGATAGGAGTTGTATGAAAAAGAAACAAGTTAAGAAGTGAAATACTATAGTTTTAGGGTTTACATTATAGGTCATCATATTACATCACATTAAAATTGCATAATGACCCTAGAGATAAGTTGTATTATAACCATTGTTATGGGTTCAAATAGAAAGGCCCAGAAACATTATGCAACTTGCCAATGTTTAGAAAGTTCTGTATAATTGGGTGAGAATTTTAACCCAAGTCTGTGAGAATCCAAAGCTACGTTTTGTTCTACTACATTTTATGACATCTGAAAATTATGAGAGGCAATGACAGATGGCTTTGGAGGCTGTGTACATTGTGGTCATCAATGATAGGTTTTCAAGTTCAGTGATCGTGTGGTTTGAGTGTGAGGGGTCATAACAATTATAGATAAGTGTGGTTTGCACAGGGGTCAAGGTTATTGGTAGTCTCATCAATAAAGACCACTAATTTAATTCTACATGATCCAATAGGACTCAGTTCAATTCAAGCTAAAATTACTTTTTGAGCACCAATTACATAGATAATAATTTCCTGGGTCCCTCTACTAAGGACAGAATAACAAGTTCAGGTTTGAATTTTGCCCTTCAGAATCTCATAGTCCAGCTTGTGATACAATTAACAACCAGGCATCAACTCACAGGCAATTTCGTGTCAGTCTGTAAGTGGATGACAGCAGCAAATGTATGGGCTCTGAATCAGACAGTTTCAGGAATTGGATGCAAGCTTTCACACTTCCTCCCTGAATAGGAGAATTCTGACACAATAAAATGGATATTAAGTTAATTCCTCAAGATAGTATTTTGGGGATTAAAAGAAATGCTACCTTAGTAGTCTATTTTTAGGGCATCTGAGCCATCGAGATTGGACTCTTTTGGAGGTTAAATTAAATGTGGTGGTCTCCTTTCCTTCCAGTTAATTAATTTTATCAATAAATTTAGTTAGAGGCTAAGGTCCTTCAAGAGAATAAAAGAAATCTAGACCCTGATTTTTGAGGTTCAACGGCAGAAAGTGAGCATGGCTGGATTGGATCTACCCTATTAAATACATAAATCTTTAGAAAATAAAACAACTATCTGGTAAAGTTTACAGATGATCAGAGAAATACATTTTGATCTAGCTGTCCTGGAGATACAAACTCAAAGAATTATGACAATTGGAGCTCAGGAGGCTTCATTCAAGGGCACTCTGACTGCATGTACCCTGGAAAGAGGGAATGTTACCTCTCCCACCTGCAGGAGCCATGAAGATGGGGATCCGTTAGGGCTGGTTCAGCCCCGCTGTTGGCAGAAATGGTGGCTCAGGAAAAAGGCAGAAAGAGAAAACCTAGAACTAGAAACTCACGGTGAGACAGATTTTGACATGTGTTTTACTTTATTATGATTTTTTGTTATTTTTTCCATTCGGCTTTAGGTTCTGCCTTTAGTGGAGACTGTAGTCACGTCACAGGGTCTGCCCCGGGCTATGCAGCAATACCATGGTCACCGTGGGGTTTGCTGTGAGCATCATCTGATTAAGGCAGATGATGTCCTGTCCCAGTCATGGGTTGGTCTCCTTAAGAGCTGTAAAAATATTGTGGTGAGGGACCCTGCACAGAGTTTGGTAATTTTTCTAAGACAGGTACTGACTTAGAAAAAAAAGTCACCTTTTTTTTTTTTTTTTACAAATCACCATTTTTAATGGTAACTAGGAGCAGAATGAAAGAGAAACAAGTTGCAAAATGAAAGCCACAGTCCGAGGGTTCACTCCACGCGTCAGGCATAGTGGATAACATTGAAAATGCCCAGTGACCCTACAGATAAGTGGTGTTATAACTGTATTCATAACTTCAAAGACAGAGAAAAATCCCCCAACTTCTAGGGCCTTAGAGGTCAGACTATCCCACCCTAATCTTGTCACCTTGCCTTAGAAATCCACTCAAGAAAACTTGAGCCTCGAACAGGATGTACGTATGTGCACCTGTCTGTCTGTGCGTCCCAAGGTGCTGAGTGACGGGTGTCTCTGTCCTCATTTTGCAAAAGGGGTCAGTAGTGGAACTGGTAGTGGCTGGAAAGCAGTGATTATTTTGTACCTGTTACTCTAATCATGCGGGACCTTTCTGCTCCTGGCCTTTGAGATATTATAGAATGGGAAAATGCCTAGAGAAGTTTCAGACTAATTAGGATGATTTTTAATGCCTTAAATAGAAATAAACCTTGATAATAAAGGTATCTGCAAAAATAACAGTTAACTAATACTCACTAGAAATAGTTAATTACAGCTCACACCTATGAGGGCAAGGTTGGGTCAAGTGGTATTCTTTATGTATTTTACATTCTAGTGGAAGAAAATAGACATTAAATAAATATGAAAATCAATAAAGATGAGGATGAAAAGTGGTAAGTGCTTTGAAAAATAACCCAGAGGGTTACAGTTCCATGTCTTGGGAGGAGGGTACTTTACTGTGGGAAAAAGAGCAGACCTCTCTTAAGATGTGAAAATGAGGCCCGAACCTGAAGACACCAATCCGGCTCAACCCATGCTACCTCCAAACCATACTAACCCAAGATCTCCATCCTTCCCGTGACCACACCACAAAGAGCTCAGCCAACTGTGTTCAGGGTCCTACTCCTCAACACAAGCCGAGTTCCCTCAGATCAACTGCATCCAGTAACTGAGTCTCGATATGCTAATTATCACGTGTGGACTGTGGAGCTCAGAGTGTTACGTGCCTCACAAAAGGGCTATAATGATCAAAGTTATGCCAATGTTCATTCTTATTCTGCAAGGGATGGAAAGAATGCATTTGAATATTGACTTTGTGCAAAAGATCTATATGTTCTGTTTGTGTCTGTGTTCTGCCATCCTTATATCACTTTGATGGCATTATTTCCATTTTAAAGATAAGCCAAATGCTCACGCCAGGAAGAACTGGGAAATTTGGAGATCTGACTCAATGCTTTGTGTTAATTTTCATGTCCCCAAAATACACAGATTATATCAAATCCATCAGCAATGTTGTAATCCTGCAGCCAGAATAACAAGAGCTGGTAACTGGGTGTAGATTTAATTCTGTTGAAGTGGACCAAGGAGGAAGGCTGGGCAGTGGATGGGTGAAGGGAGTTCTTGGGAAAATAAGAGGAGAAATCTAATATAAGGGTGATGCTCACAGGCAGTTATGTAAAACTGTAATAAAGAACCCATACAACCTCATGCTTCACCATGCTCTCTCCTTCTCTAATTCTGTTTCTCCTTCTATCTCTTCCTTCTCCCCATTTTCCTTTCTAAAAATCAGCACTCCCAGAGCTCTTTAATATCTCCCGGGGAGCTGTGCACTGCTACCTGATTTGCCTGTGTAGTCACCTGATTGCCTACGGCAGCCAACTCTTCCTTTGCACAGATTCTGCACTAGACCCTGCTATATGCTACAGACTTGGACTCATTTTTAACAGCTGGGCAGGCAGAGGTGTCATGTCTGGGACACAGCAGAGTGACAGTTGTGAGTTGCACGTCTTCTCAGCGTTCTGCAAAGAGGATGCTGCTCATCTGCCAAGGCTGAGGGTGGCTTCCAGCTCAAGCATCTGTAAATAACAGTCCATGGAAGAAATTCTATTGACATTTTTCATTTTGCTGCCTACTCTTTTGATATTTTTTGAACTAAAAATTGTATGAAGATGCCCAAACTGAGTGAAGGCTATTAGACACAGTTAAACACTGATACCAGCAGACCAATGCTTCACTTAACTAATGTTGGCGAGAACCCCAAGCTGGTGATGGAAATGCTAGTTCTTTTTTTGCCGGATTGGGAGGCTTCTTGCTCTACTTGCATGTTGTTGGGTCTGCCAGGGGCCAGGGCTCAGACTTTAGGGACTTACTCAGGCAATGGTTTTGCTTCAGCTCTTGCTGACAGCACTGTCACTGAATTCTGAGTGTATCCATTCATGTTCATAGGAGCCTCACTCTGCAGACTGCTTCCAGAGCCCATGTTCAAGCAGCAGCTCCGTCTTTGCCTAAGCCAAACAGAATAAGCATTCTTTTTTTTTTGTTAGTCAAGTTTTTCTGTGTCCTGGAACAGCAGAAGAGGAACCTTAAATTCTTCCTTTGCAGAGAAGCATCACTTTAGAATGTACCCTTAGAGCCTAAATATGGGGACCCAAGGATGCTTCCTGTGCGTCTTCATTACACATCAACCAATCATCAACAGCCTGAGAGTAGTCTGGGGTTTCGTTTATCAGTTTGTGCCTGGTGTCATTTGGGCTCCACTAGCAGCAGTCAGAGGACCTCCAAACAATGACTCCATCCTGTGTGTCTCTGGCCACCGTTAGGCCGGATATCACCACGTTCTGAGTCTTGTTTGGTTCAGAGGCACACGGGGCAGCTGTGAGCTCTAAAATTCCGGGTGATGAACATTAGTCCTGCCTGGGTGCAGAGATTGCTAATGAGAAAGAACTAGAACTCTGTAGCCACCCCCTGCATGCAAACAGGGCGACTCAGCCTTGGCTATGAGGGCTCAGCCTTGCCAGACAGATCAGGGCCAAGGAGACTAAGGGGACAAGGGGCCCTCCATAGGCCTGCAAGATATCAGTCTCAAAAGGCGAATCTCTTTCAACCCCACAGCTAATAGCTCAAGTTAGCAGAAGAAAGGACTA
Source organism: Arctocebus calabarensis (assembly GCA_963573935.1). Classification (NCBI taxonomy): domain Eukaryota; kingdom Metazoa; phylum Chordata; class Mammalia; order Primates; family Lorisidae; genus Arctocebus; species Arctocebus calabarensis. Next base: position 27,726 of record CAUYON010150293.1, read on the forward strand.
TTCCATTTGCCTCTGTCCACACTAGCAAAAGCTACTAAAGCAGACAAACCCCCCCAAGGCTGTCTGGTATTAGCTCAATGCAAGAGCATTTTCCTTTGTATCTCACTAATCTCAAACTTACTTTTTTCCTCTGCCTGCAAAATCAGCCGCTGCCAGCTAGAAATATGATGAGCCATCAGAGGGAACACACAGCCTGTGTTATAGGGAAAAGTCAATTTACTCTCAGCTTTTTCTGTTCATGGCAAAAAGGCCTTTGGTTCATTTACCATTCAAGTGTATGCCTTTGAACTACTGTAAGATCACTGCACACAGATGAGAGACTGGATTAATTCCTATATCGTTATTGTCATCACATATAAATAATAAGTCCTGCTAATTAGAGCACTCCCCTTCCAGACCCAGTACACTCTCATTTCACCAGAAAAGGCAAACCTCTGAAAGATTTTTAATGACTTCATCCTTTGAATCTCTAGCAACAGGGAGGAAATGGAAAATAAATATATCATGCTTATTGCTTCAGAGTATGGTTAGCTTGTCTAGAACTGCATTTAATTAGATTGTTAGCTGTACCTCTGTGTCACTCTGAGTAAGCAAGCACATTTCCCCGGTGATATATGCCTTGTTCTTTTCTAACTCTGAATTCAGCTCTTCCTTCTTCTTCCTTCTGTGTGGGGTGATGTTCTTTATTTATCTGTCTCCATACGTGTGTGTAATCCCAGGGCCTACATGCCCACTGATGATCCAATGAGTGTGTGAAGTTGACTAGAAAGGTGATAGGAATTTACTGAGAAAAACATCAATTTTGGAAGTATAGGGACCTGGCTTAAATCTCAGCTCCCCCATTGACTATGGAGGGTGAGAATATTTATTCCTTCATAGCCTCAGCTTCCTTTATTATAAAACAGAGATAGACTTGCACTGAAGTGCTGAGATGTGACTATTAAAGTAGATAAAACATTGACGAGTCAATCGCAGGTAAGCCCACAGTCTTCCTTCAAATCTCCTTCTAGTAGAGATACTACCTGAAGCTCCATCTCAGTTTTGACGTGAGTACCTGTCATTTAAAATTTTTTTTAGTCTTTCACTATTCTTACTTTTCAATCCTTTAATTCCTGTCTAGTTTGACTACCAGTCTTTCAACTTTCAGTCACCTCCATCTTTTGCAGAATGTCTATGACAACCAAATCAGACGTCCTTGAAAAGCATATTTTACATATTCATCTGCTCCAATTGGTTATGGCTATATTGCCCACAAAGGCAAGCTTCAACGCTGTCATCCATTCATTCTGTCAGGCACTGACTCGACCCACAGTGGGCACTGAATCCCTGGGAGGTACACGTGGCTATAGACACAGATAAATAAGGAACATCCTCACCACAGCACAGATCTAGCGGGGAAACAGAAAGCAAATAGTCTAGAATAATGTGATGTGTCCAGACTAGAGAGGCCAGCGTCTCTTTCCAGCTCTACCCTTGAAGATTTTCTTGACTTTTCATATTTTTCCGCGACAGTGGGAATTTGGGATCAATTTATGAGGTTCCCTCTGAGTAGGTGGCAGACACTAATTGTGGCATTTAGCACACTGCTGGAGGATTTGTTTTCTTTGTATAGTGGGAGTGGACATCCCAGGGCAGGTCCCTTTCTCTTTGATTTCTGAAGTCTCAGATGGCAGAAAACATGGTCTGCTTTTTCCAGGAAAATAGGAGAGCAGTAAAAAGAAAGAATACTGGCTTCAGAGACAGCCCTTGAATTAAATCTCAGTTTTGTCAAATATCAACTGTCGGACTTACAGAAAAGAATCCATGTCCCTGGTAAGAACCAGTTTCCTTGGGTGTAAAATGAAGCTGATAAAAATGACTTCAAAGATCCCTGTCTTAATTAAATCATGTAAGTTAGGTATTCAGTTAGCAGTTTAGCATGGACTGGTGGTCCAAACTTGTCAGTCACTCCTCCTTCCACTGAAGTGACTCTGGTAAGGTGGCTCTCACGATGCCTGAAACCTAACAAGGAAAATGCTAGCAAGCCCTTTGCGCTATCCACTGCCGATAGCCATAAAGCTATTGGGAAGCTGTGGCAGCAGTTGGGACAGACCAGTGTGGGACAATTACCCCCATCCAGGCAGCATTCAAACTCATTTCTCTGAGAGCCCTGCACACGTTTAACCTCTGCTAGAACACCACTCCGTGGGTACAGAAGCACAATTTGTCACTTACATGGCATGGAGTTATCTGGTTGCATAAAGAGCTGCATGATTCAACATCCGAGAGTGTGACCTTGCCTCCTGAGTGCAATCTCACTCGGCTTTCACTCCTTCCTATGAAATACTGGATGAGGGTATTTCTTGACCCAGGTACATAGATCTTTTTGTACATTTGTTCTGATTTTACAGAAATGCTAACTCTGTCTTAGGCTTTATAAAAAGTCGGAATTCTCAAGGACTTTACATTCCTTTCTGCGTAGACAAGGGGAAGTGACTGTTTCCCACACTATGAAACCGGACTGTGTGTTTACGAGTTTTTGAAAAGTACTTTCAAGTAACAGAGGAGTCTTTCTCTATATATCTCTACTATCTATATTTATGTCTATATCTGTAGCTATGGGGAGTGTCTAAGAGGGACAAGAGACAGGAGTATTCAGGCCAATAGTCCTTTTCCTTGTTGAGGAAGTGATATCACCTTTCCACACCATCTGCAGTCGTAGCGAGGCACTTGGAAATTATTTTCTGAATGACTTTCTTGCAATTAAAAGCATATGTCTATGGAACCAGGAAATACATATTTTTATACTTTATATCTTTCTTTATGGTTCTTTCCTGAGAAATGCAAATATTAAAGTTGTAAATTCTCCAGTAGAGACAGAATGATAGCTATGGCTGGGAGAGAATGAATTACCACATGGCTAGAACCTGGGCTTGCCTGATACCTGGGCTCGTTTGAAGCCTGGTGTGTCGGATATATGGTTGAAGGAGAAATTGGGCAACACCAGCAGGAATGAAATGGCATTTGGGAACTGCATCAGCTCTAGTGTTCATTATAGTTGGCTTAGAGAACACACATAAAAAAAAAAAAAAAGAAAGGAGTGTTTTTTTATACTCGATAGGTAAAATTGTATGTATTTATTACATACAACATAAGTGTGTATATACACTGTGGAATCTTAATCTGGCTAATTATCAGATGCATTACCTTACATAGGCCTCATTTTTGAGGTGTAAGTACCTAACATCCACTCTCAGCATTTTCCAAGAGTACACATATTATCACTAGCTATAGTCGGCACACTGTTCAGTAGATCTCTTGAACTTATTCCTCCCATCTGATTGAAATTTTTAATTTTTTTTTTTTTCTTGAGACCAAGCCTCAAGCTGTCGCCCCGGGTAGAGTGCGGTGAAATCACCACTCACAGCAACCTCCAACTCCTGGGCTTAAGCGATTCTCTTGCCTCAGCCTCTCAAGTAGCTGGGATCACAGGTGCCCACCATGACGCCAGGCTATTGAAATTTTTAATTCTTTGGCCAGCAATTTCCCAACCCACCCAGCACCTTTTTTTTTCTTTTATGAATTCACTCATTTCACAAGTACTGAGTCCTGCTATATGGCAGGCACTATAGAACAGGAAGAGCTGTAATAAGGATTCAATGAAGAAGGAAGTCCTAGGATTTCTCCAAAGAAGCTGATTTGAAGCAGAAAGGTAACAGCTTCTTCTTCCATTCATTTTATCTTCAGACACAACAAGAGTACAAGTCTGTGTTGAACGCTGAAATAGAAGCCAGGGTGACGTAAAATAATAAGAAAGAGGCCCCCACAGGAAAAGCAGCTCACCAAGGGAGCTAAGGAGTGAATATAATGATAAATTCAATATGGAAAGAAATACTCTAAGAGACATTTCCGGGAGGGGGCATGTGAGTTTGGAGAGAGAGCGGTTGCCTCCTGCAGTTAGGAGGCATTGCTGAGCTGGTCCCATAAGGCAGAAGCCCCGTGTCTCCCCTAGGGGTTGGGGGCCCTGGCACTGGGTGTGCCATAGTTCTGTTTTACTAGCATGGTAAGCTCCAACTAGTTCTCTAACCTCTGAATGAGACTCTCTCCTCCTTAGTCTAACATAGTGGAGGTTTGCTTGGTACAAAGCCACATTGGGATTAAAGTCTGATTCTAAACTCTAATTTTTCTGATTGGCGCCAAGAAACTCTGATTATTATCAACTATTCCTAGAGAACAAGTATTAGACATTTATTATTTTTATTTGTGCCAAACTCACTATCTTTATTACTTTGAGAGAACTTCAAAAGTCAAATGATTCTGAGGCAAGAGCCTGGTTTCTCTTTGACCAAAAACATTGACCCCGAATGGGTTTGTTACCAACTTAGGCCAAGTAGAGTTTACATTCAGCATCTTTCAATTTGTTACCAGAGAAAACAAGGCTGTGCCTCCAGAATCGCAGGGTAAGAAAATATTTTTAGACATATCCTGGCATAGGAAGCAAGACTTTCCATAGTGAGTGAAAGAGAATAAGCAAGAATAAATAGATAAAAGACAGAAACAGAGCAATTGTAACTGCTCCAGTCATAGTGAACACCGACAATGATCTTTGGCTTGTTAATTTTTCCACTAATTTTCCTCTTCCTACTTATTGTTTATGCTGATGTAAGCTGATATTGTATTCCTTTATTCTGAAACATCTCTGACTACTTTAGAGAAGAACTGTGTTCCCCAAAACTGAACAATATTGCATTTGGTTAGACCACACCGCCGGCTTGCTCATTTTGGGTATTGCTTATTTTCACATAACTCTTCCATTTATGCCTCATTGGTCAGAACATAATCACATGACCAAATTTAAATGCAAAGGAAGCTGGGAAATACAATCTTATATACTCAGCTCAGTATTATGGTGTCTCTTATTTAGAAGTAAAAGGAAGTCATGTAGAAGTGTGTGAGTACAGTTTTGTTACTCCTCAAAAACTGCTAACTATATTTGAAATTACATAAAAACATTAAAGGGTGATCAAATAAAGTGCCACATATTAAGAAAAAAAAATTAAAAAAAAATACTGTATCAGATCCATGTTGGGATTACCTCAATAATGCAAGGTTTGTTGAACATTTGGAAGTCAGTTAAATTAGTACACTGACCTTTTACATTCAGCATCTTTCAATTTGTTACCAGAGAAAACAAGAGAAAATTATGATGATCTCAATGGAAGTAGAAAAGACTGACAAATTTCAACAGTCACTGATGGAAAAATTAAACTCTTAGCAAAACTAGCAATAGGAGGGAATAACTCTAATTTGATAAAGTTTAGCAACAAATGTCCTGACATCAGCACACATAATGATAAAGGACTGAAAGGTGATAAATAGAGTTCAGGAATCAGAGAATTATTGTACCATATGCTTCTTATTCTACTTTGTCCAGGAAGTCAATAGCCCTTGCCGTAAAGCAAGAAATATGACAGAAGTAAATATGTAAAGATTATTAAGGATTGAGTAAAACCATTTATTCTCACACTGTAAAACTGCATGCTGAAAAAATAAAAGTATTCCACAGGTAAGTTTTAGGCATTAATAGGAGTTTAACATGATTTCTTGATACAAAATTAATATCTAAAGGCAATTCACATTAAAATCAACAGTTTAGAAAATAAGGTATAAAACATGACTGTCGACACTACCAAATTATATAAAGTGTCTAGAAATAAGTTGGGCAAAAATGTGCAATGACTGTTCCTAATTTGTGGCCTGACTTCACCTTCCAAATGGCATTTTTCAGTAAACAAAATTCTTTATCTAAAGCAGTTAATTCTATCTTCTTTACTCAAAGGTGAATGCTTTTTTTGTTTTTGTCTTGTTTATGAAATAATCTCTAATCTTTTTGAAAACAGAAAATATTTTGATCATTTTGGCCTGAACCATGTTTTGAGTCATTTTGTTATTTAAAACTGCTACCTGCGACTCCAATTTCTCACTTGTATATTCCTTTCCTTTCAATTATGTGCCCATCATTCTAGTCCTAAAAAATTATATCATTTTTGGGTGGCACCTATGGCTCAAAGGAGTAAGACACTAGTCCCATCTGCCAGAGTTGGTGGGTTCAAACCCGGTCCCAGCCAAAAACTGAAAGAAAAAAAAAAGTTATATCATTATTATTACTTACCTAAAACTATAATAAGTTTGACTATTTGCTCTCAACTCTATTTTCCAAATTCTTAAATCCATTCTTTAGAAAGCTACTCATTATTTTTTTTCCACAGAGATAGTTTTGAATTTTCTTTTTTTTTCTTTTTTAATGTCTTTATTATTAAATCATAGCTGTGTACAACAGTGCAATCAAGGGGTACAATGTGCTGGTTTCATATACAATCTGAAATATTTTTTTTTTTTTTTTTTGAGACAGAGCCTCAAGCTGTCACCCTGGATAGAGTGCTGTGGCATTACAGCTCACAGCAACCTCCAATTCCTGGGCTCAAGAGAGTCTCTTGCCTCCACCTCCCAAGTAGCTGGGACTACAGGAGCCCGCCACAATGCCCAGCTGTTTTTTGGTTGCAGCCACCATTGTTGTCTGGCAGGCCCGGGCTGGATTCAAACCCGCCAGCTCAGGTGTACGTGTCTGGCGCCTTAGCCCGCTGAGCCACAGGCAACAAGCCACAATCTGAATATTTTCATCAAATTGATTGACATAGCCTTCCTGGCGTTTTCTCAGTTACTATATGAAGACATTTGTATTCTGCATTTATGCAGCCTTAAACAATATTACATAGCCTTAAAGAAAGATGGAGACTTTCTCTTTCATGTTTACATAGATGGAGCTGGAACATATTCTTCTTAGCAAAGTATCTCAAGAATGGAAGAAAAAATATCCAATGTACTCAACCCTACTGTGAAGCTAATTTATAGCTTTCATATGAAGGCTATAACCCAACTATAGCACAAGAATATGGGGAAAGGGGCAAGGGAAGGGAGGGGAGGAGTAAGGTTGGGGTGAAGGGAGGATAATTGGTGGGGCCACACCTACAGTGCATCTTAGAAGGGTACAGGCAAATACTCATTATTATTTCCAAACTATTTCATAGCTAGTAAAGATGCAGAAATAAAAGGAATATGTATTGCAGAGGGTCTGCTGAAATTATTATCATTGTATGATAAGAGTATTTTAAAAATCACATATTGATATAAGAACATTAAAAAATTTTAAAACATATCTAGGCACATACTTACCTGGCAGGGGAGATACCATGATCATGAAGGTGGTTTTCCCAGGGCGAGGCTTATCCATTGCTCTCCGGATGTGCTGACCCCTGCGATTTCCTCAAATGTGGGAAACTCGACTGCATAATTTGTGGTAGTGGGGGATTGCGTTCACGCTCTCCCGTTAAAAAAAAAAAAAAAAACATATCTAGGCACAAAAAATTCAACGTATTAAAATCAAAAACTTAACTTTCACACAAAAAACCAATTAGGAAATGTGATTGAAAGAGCCATCAGTCTCTATGGCTTGAAATCTCAAGGGGAATTTGTTCTGAATTCTCTGTGAAAGTGGGAGGGTGGACTCTGACAATGCTTTGCCACACTTGGTCCGAAGTCTGTGTTAAGGGTCATAAATTCTGTACAGTTTTTCAAATACAAGATCACTTGGCTATTCCAGGGGGCCAGCTGGAAACATTTGCCATTGATGACTTTGATGATTTCATTGATGACTTCACTCTGGATTCCATCCTTAGATAAGGAACTCTATGTTTTTCAAGATGCATTTCCCAAAACATCTTTTGCAGAGAACAGACTCAGACTCCAACACAGAAAATATTTTAGATTTTCACCTCTAGAAAAGTTATGCTCCTTAGAATCTAATACCTTTTGATTCCTCAGAGCCCTAATTTTACATTCATGCAATATGAAGTCCCATTTGGCTTTTGTTGTTGTTGTTTTCCTAATTTCTCTGACAAAGAACCCTAAATTTTCAAAAATGCTATGGAAATCTTTCTAACAAATATAATAGAAATGCTTGCAGTGATTAAATTTTTTTCATTTCTCTCCCTAGTTTCTACCCAGCAAATATTCAAAAACTCCTAAATTCTCATTTAGCTTCGGGTCTCTGCATTTCAAGAGGTCTCCTATCCTACTCCATGTTACTTCTCAGTCAGAGTCAGAAGGCCACATTTTAGAGAGCCTTGCTATCATCCCACTACATTGATGCAGGTACCTTAAATGTACCATGATGATTTACGGAGAAATGATGGAAGAAAGAAACACAGGAGGGAGGACATCATTCCTCATTTCCGCAAGGCAATATGGGATTTAACAATAAAAGAAACAGAGAGAGGGAGGTGAGTTAATAAAACTCTGTTCTTGACTTATTGGTTTTCCTACCTAATGAGTCTGGGGTAAACCATCAATTTCCCTTCTAAAAAATAAATGTGATGACACTAACAATTGCCTAATCATAATAGAAAATTATTTATGTGAAAAAGTTTTCTAAAATGTAAGGACTATACTATGATTACTACTATTAATAGAATATGTGTTGGCATTTTGCATGCTTCACAATTATCTTTAGAGTAATACTTTTGCTCATGTATTAGTATCCAATAAAATACGTTTGAGATTAGTTAACATTTTTAATTAGAGAAATGGACATATGTTAACTAAGACCTGTTTTGGGATATGTTTAATTTACATATGATAAAAATTCATTAAAAATCTATGCAACTTTATTTCAGCACTGCTTGTTAAAAGACTACCTGTTGTCTATAAAATTGTTTTTGTACCTTTGGTAAATACCAGTTGCCTGTATTTGTGCAGTTCTATATCTGGCTTTCCCGTTCAGTTCCATTGATCCATGTGTCACTGTGATTACATTTTTGTTTTCTAGAGTTTTATTTATCCAGAATCACACAGAGTGTACTTTTATTTTGTAAATCTTTTAAAAGCATAGTTATTTTGAGATTTGGTCATGATCTTGTATGTAGTTCGTTGTTTTTATTACTGAATGATATCTCTATTCACATAATGCATGGAAATTAGTTGAATCAGTTTCTGGCTACTGAAAATGCAACTATAATGAACATTCTTGTACAAATCTTCATGTGAACCTATGAGTTCAGGCAATGAACCCCTCCTAGGAAAAGTGCTGAATATCACTTCCATCACTTTCAGAGAACTCCCCTGGGCCATCTGGTTACTGTGATATTCAGCAATGAGGTATGTAGTACTTTTTCTAGGATAAGTTTGTGAACTTAGTTGTCAGTACTCATATGATGACAGCTCTGATGGCATTCCCAGAAAAAGCATTCAAAATTGCTGTGCAAAGTGGGGTAGGCCCTGGGGTCAGGTGCCTGGCTTCCTGGGGGAGTACCTAGAAGGTGACTATAGCAATATTCAGCAATAAGGCATGAAGGTGCCTAAAGCAATATTCTAGCACTTTTTCTAGAATGAGTTTGTACACTTCATTGTTCTATCTCATATGTTTCCTTTTCTTTTGAGAAAATCCCTAAGAATAGAACAAGTAGGTTGTATAGTAGATATATCTTAAAATTTGAAGAAACTTCTAAACCATTTCCCAAAGTAGTTGCCTGCTTTTCATTTTCTCCAATAATATTATTTGTATGTTTTCTTCTAAAAGTTTAATAGTATTGTTAAAATACTTTTTTTTCCTGCTTTTTTTTTTTTTTGAATCAACCACTTCCAGAATATGCAGTTGGCGCCCTGCTCCTTTGAGCCACAGGCACGGCCCTTTAGTATTATCTTCTATCCAGGTCATTAGCCCAGTTGGGGTAAATTTTGTACATGGTTTTATCAGGTAAAATTAAAAATTTAAATAAGAGAACACAAGTTGTTCAAATGTCAATTAAGTTATTAGGATTGTTCAGGCCTTCAATATCTAGATTCATTTTCTGTTTACTTGTTTTATCAATTACTGTGAAAATCCTCAATAATAACTGTGGGTAATTCTGTTTCTCTTTTTGATTTTTTTCAATTTTTATATAATGTAGTTTAGAGCTTTGTTGTTTTAGTGTGAACAATGAGGATCATTTCTTCTGGAAGAATTTAACATTTTTCCCTCCATTAGGTACTGTCCCAATTTATTCTTGGTAGTGTTTCTTGTTCTGAAGTCTACTTTTTCAATGTTTATATCACTACTGTAGCTTGCTTTTGATTAACTATTAAATGGTTCTATTTTTCTACATATTTACATTTGATATCTATGTATTTATATTTAAAGTAGCTTCCTCATAGGGAACTTTTAAAATTCAATTTGGCAATCTCTCTTTAAATTGATGTGTTTAGATTGTCTACATTTGATGTAATTATTGATATATTTGGAGTGAATCTAACAACTTGTTTAGATTTTCCTATTTGTTCTACGTTTTGCTTTTTATTTCCTTTTTTCAATCCCTTGTCTCTGTTAAACACTTTTCCTATTTCATTTGATCTCCAATATAAACTCATCATTAATTAATCATAATCTATTTTCAAATTATATTATATCATTTTGTATATAGTATGAGGACCTTAAAACATGCACCATAGAATCTCCATAGTTAAACACTTCCCTGCATTGACCACCTCCTTCAGTTGACCTCATTTTTGTAGACAGAACATGTACTGCATTTCGTATCAGGATAGTAGGCCTAGTTCTTTGTGTTGACCACCTCATATGATCCATTTGTTTCAGCCCCTTGGGTGGTCAACTTGCAGAGGTTCTACTGTATTTACAATTCTCTTCTCCTATGCTTTGTTCTGTTGTCTACATTTGACTTTCACATAGGCTATAGACACAGAATATATGGGTACTACATTTCAGTAAGAATATAGTTTTTAAAAATTATGAATATTAAACAATTTTCTTTACCATCATTTGTCATTTGTTCCATCACCACATTCCTCGTTTCTTTGTGTAGACCTGAGTTTCTGTGTTATATTGCTTTCCTTCCACAGAAAAATTTCTGTGACATTTCCTCTGGGCAGGGCTGTCTTGTCAGTCTGGACTGCTATAACAAGTCACTAGACTGGGTGGCATAAACAACAGACCTTGATTTCTCACAGTCATGGAGGTGGAAGTCTAAGATCTAGGTGCCAGCAGGTATGGTGCTGATAAGGGCACACTTGGGGATTTCTGGTTACATATCTTCTCCATGTATCTTCCTATAGCAGAGAGCAAGAGAAAAAGAGAGGGCAAGCTCTCGTAGGAGGTAGAATTCCACCTCTACCCTCATGATCTAATTCTTTCCCAAAAGCCCACCTCTTCACATTGGGGTTAGAATATCAGCATACTATGAATTTTAGAGAATATATTCATTTGGTCCATAGCAAGGGTAGAGAGTAGTATCTGTAACCTTTTGACTATATAAGTCAGTTTTTACACATCTAGTTTTTTTATAATTTTATTAATCATAATTGTGTACATTGGTGCAACCATATGGCACAATGTGCTTCATATACAATCAGAAATATTTTGATCGTACTGTTACAGACAGCCTTCATGGCATTTTGTTGATCACTATATAAAGACATTGATACTCTATCTTTAATAAGTTTCACCAGTACCCTGCTAAGATACACATCTAGTTTTGAAAGATATTTTTACTGGGTATAGATTGCTGGATTGAAATTGTCATTTTTGTTTTCCGCCAGGATTTTAAGTATATCCCCATTATCTTTGATTTGAACTGTTTATAAAAAGAGGTCTGCCATCCCTCTTATCCTTGTTCTATTGTATGCAATGTCCATTCTTCTGTCTGCTTTTAAGGTTTCATTTTATCTTTTTTTGTTGTTGTTCAAATAAGGTATGTCTAAGGGTGTTAAGTTCGGTTTAAATTGTACTTGGTGTTCTCTGAATTTCTTGGATCTGTGATTAAATACCTACCATTAATTTTCCAAAAGTCTGGCTGCATTTTCTTAGAATATTTCTACTTCTATTGTTTATATCTTGCTTCCTTTTGAGATAGCAAATCCATGTATGTTAGACCACTTGGAATGGTCTCTCACATTTCGGATACTATGCCCTCTCTCCAACCCTGCGTCTCTTCCTTCCTTCTTTCTCTCTTCTTTCCAAAATGCTCTATGTGCTTCAGTTTTTGTCATTTCTATTGGCCTAACTTCTTATCGCAGTCAAATTGAGTTTACTGGTATAGGAGTGCAAGGAATTTTTATTTTTATTATTATGCTTTTTCCTTCCAGCATTTTTTTTTTTTTTTAGAGACAGAGTCACACTTTATTGCCCTGGTTAGAGTGCCATGATGTCACACAGCTCACAACCACCTCCAACTCCTGGGCTTAGGCGATTCACTTGCCTCAGCCTCCCGAGTAGCTGGGACCACAGATGCCTGCCACAATGCCCGGCTAGTTTTCTGTTTTTGCAGTTCGGCAGAGGCTGAGTTTGAACCCGCCACCTTTGGTATATGGGGCCGGCACTCTACTCCATGAGCCACAGGCACCACTCTCCTAGCATTTTGATTTTACTTTTTCCTAATACTTTCTGTCTTTCTGGTGAAATTACCCATCATTTTTCACTTTTGGCCTTTAACATATTGATTACCGTTTTATTATTTAATTTTCTGTCTGAGAGTTCTAAAGTCTGTGTTGTATCTGAGTCTGTTTCTGTTCAATAATTTGTGTACTGTGATATACGTATACCATGGAATACTATTCGGTCCCCCGTACAAAAAAGGCTGGAGACTTTACTTCTTTTATATTTACCTGGATGGAGTTGAAACACATTCTTCTTAGTAAAGTGTCAAATGTGCTCAATACTAATATGAAGCCAATAGAAAAACAACTATATGCCCACATGAGAGAAAAATACAAGTATATTTAAATGGCAGGGAGTGGAGAGGAGGGAAAGTGGCAAAGGGAGTGAGAGGAATTGATGAACTCTCCCCTAACAGACACAATGCAAGGGTAACAGCACACCCCCTGGACAATGGGCTCAACTACAACTTGAACTTTACCTTACAAATACAAACAATGGGCTCTCGCCTGTGGCTCAACGGCCTAAGGGTCCAGCCACGTACACCTGAGCTGGTGGGTTCGAATCCAGCCGGCCCGCCAAACAACAATGACGGCTGCAACCAAAAAATGGCCGGGCGTTGTGGCGGGCGCCTATAGTCCCAGCTACTTGGGAGGTGGAGGCAGGAGACTCGCTTGAACACAGGAATTGGAGGTTGCTGTGAGCTGAGATGCCATGGCACTCTATCCAAGGTGACAACTTGAGGCTCTGTCTCAAAAAAAAAAAAAAAAGAAAGAAATGCAAACAGTGTAACCTAATCATTATACCCTCATATTAATCTGAAATTTAAAAAAAAAATGAAGAAAGAAATATTTGGTAGAACTTTAAATACTGAAGTTACATATTCATATTTTTTGGTCTTGAATGGCCTTTAGTGTGAGAGTTTAAGAAAATCTGAGCAGGAGTTAAATTTGGTTTTATTTTTCTTGTTTCTATAGTTACCTTCCACACATCATAGGTTTTAAATTCCTATTAAAAGACCTGTATTTAGAATGGGGGATAGTTTTCCGGACACTTATTGTCGGTGTCTGCCCCAGCCTCAGATTTAGATTTTCTCTTTACGCCATCACCACAAAGTGTCTCTTTTCAAACCATTGCCTCCCTCCTGTCCTTTTTTCTAATAATATTACACCGATAATTGTTACTCAGAGTTTGTTAGACTTGAGGGGTGTTTTCTTTTGTTCTGATTAATCTTTGGCAGGCCCTGTGTCTGTTTGCCTCAGGAGTGAGGATTTCTTAATGCCCCAGCGTGGGAAACCCCCTATTAGTAAACGTAGAACCAGTGAGCATCCCTGTCCGTTTATCTGTTCCCAGCAGTGTTCTTGGCCTTCCTTTCACAGTGAGGCTTTTCTTCGCTAGAGAAGATGGGAAATAAGACCTAGTGAGGACTTGCCCCTTTCCCATGCAGGGGTGGGGAACCTGCAGCCTCATGGCCACATGCGGCCCTCCATGGTCCCAGAGGTGGCCTCTTGGCCAAATCTGTACTTCACAGAACAAATTCCTTTATTGAACAGATTTGTTCTGTAAAGTTTGGATTTACTCTAAAGGCCACAATTAAGGATCCAGAAGGCAACAGGTTGTCTAGTGAAGATGAGCCTGAAAAGGGGTGAAATCTCGCTCCCCAATCTGTGGTCTCCAAGGACTGATGCTCACTCTGTCACCAACTCACAAATGGCCCCCATGAATCCGTGAATAACTCTAGCTAAATTCTTCTTCCTGTTGCCGAGTTCAGCTTCCCAGGTAAGAAAATATTCCCGTTTTGTCTTTCCCTATATGCCAGCCTTTCCACCTTGAGATTTCAGAGGGGTTGGTTGTTTTGTGATCTCACGTGGTTTGAAGAAAAGTCTTAAACTTTTATGTTTATCTTATTTCTTTCTCTTTAGGCTAGAGAAAACACCTCTTCCCAGCTCTTCATATCTCAAGGAGAAACTAGAAGTACCAATAATATATTAAAGGCATTTATATTTTATTGAACAACTCTATGTATTTGTTGAGACAAATTATACCAGAGCCTTTCTTAATCCTGTTATACCCATTGTGAACTAACTGTTGCTTCCTCCTCCAAAACTTATCTCTTAGGTTTTCTATAAATATATCATACAGCTACCCTTATCTCTTTACATAATGTCCTCAGAATAAGTTATACTTTTCTCTCCTATCTAAATTCATATGTATCTTTGCTATTTATGAACTATCCTATTCCTTCTCTGATTGTACTTGTATTCTTCAAGATTAAGACTTTTCTCTTAATGAATAAAGTTCTCCCCTATTAGTATAATTAAATTTTTTCTTTGTACTCACAATAGTTCTGATTTTTATTCTATCATGGGATTTAAATTATTTAATTAAATTATTACCTACATAGTCATCAACTCCAGTAGATAGTAAGTTGGATTACCATTGTCTATACTAATGTCCGATACATAATGAAGATCAGAAAATAAATAAACAAATTTTGCCAGCTAGCTCATGAGCTATGATATCCTTAGTTTCTTTATGTTTTCAAAATAATTTCCATTATTTATCTCTCTCTGTAATAAAGCTATAAGCTATTTGTTCTTCCTATTTCATAATTCAGGAAATGAATTTTAATGATTAAATGTATTTTCTAGGTCATTCAGCTAGTTCACAGTGGAGATAGAACTAAAAACCAAATCTGTTTCATTTCAGAGGCAAGGTGTCTAGTCATTAGCATTAAACTTAGTAATTATTTTTCAAAGGAGACTTTCAAGCAGAAGGATTACATGTCATCTTGACCCAATCAGTAACCTTTTATTCTCATAAAATCCTTGAGTTTCAATTTTAGCTAAGATATAACTGTTTACACCTTCAAGAGCTTCCAGTTTCTCAGAGGAAAATACACATACAGAATTTTCTTCTTTTATTCAATTCACTTACGGCCATGCAGTAGAACCTCCATAGTTGATCACATTCCTTCATAGGCTACCTCCTTAAGTTCACTCAATTTTCTTAGATCAGATGTGCACCACAAGTACAAATCAGTACTACCTCTGTAGATTGACTGATTTGTTGCTGTCCTTTGGTTCTACTGTATTATATATTCAGAATGACTACCTGACCAGAATTTCTTGGGAAAGCACTCTGGATAGTTTTTGATTAAGAATAAGTGTGTGGAGAATAGGTGAAAGTTTTTTCATTAGCTGTAACATAGCTAAAATTTTAAACATATTTTTAAAATGGGAAATTTAAATATCTTTAGATTTTTCTCATAACAACACAGTAGAGGAAATAATGCACAAGACAGTGAGAGGCTAAGAGAGGCTAAGATAGGCTACATCATATGTCCTCCTATGGAAGTGTTACAGTGTTCAACCAGAGCCTCCTTATAACTTCCCTCTTGTCCAGGGAAGAACAAGAACCAGCAGGGAGAAATTATAAGGAGGCTGATTTCAGGTCGAATGAGCTACCATGAGATAGCAGTTGTGTGATAAATCTTACCTAAGCTTCTGAAGGACCTCAGTGGTTAGAAACTTTGGCTAACCTATATAGAAAGAAAAGTCAATTAATAATAGAGTTATAGTTATTGTTTTATGTATTTGCATCTTAGATCACATACAAATAAAAAGGAATTTCTACCAAAAATGCCATGGTACTGGCTTTTATATTTACCTCTGCATCTGTCTTTGCCATTGTTCTTCATTTCTTCATATGTCTTTGAGTTACTCTCTAGTGTTCTTATGATCTAGGCTGAAGGACTCCCCACTGCATTTCTTATATGGAACACCTACTAGTGATAGTCTGGTAAGCTCTTTGCTGCTGAGAATGTCATAATTTCTCCTTAACTTTTAAAAAAATAGTCTCACTAAACAAAGAATTGTTTTTTTGACTTGCTTTTCTTTTACTATTTTAAATATGTCATCCTAATGCCTTCTAGCCTCCATGGTTTTTAATAAGAAATTAACTGTTAATCGTATTGAAAATCCCTTGTACATGATGAGTTACTTTTCTATTACTACTTTTAGGAGTCTCTTTTTGTCTTTGCCTTTTAAAACAATGTATCTTGGTGGGACTCCATTGAGTGTACCTTCATTGGAGTTCAATGAATATTTCTGATGTGAAAATTCATAATTTTTATCAAATATATGAAGATTTGCTTGCATTTACTTCTTCAAATATTCTTTCTGTCATCTCCTTCTGGGACTCTTACTATACACATTGTGGTGTACTTGATTGTACCCCAGAAATTCATTAGACTCTGTTCATTTTTCTTTATTGTTTTTCTTTCTTGACTCCATACTAGGTAATTTCAATTGACCTTTGTTCATGTCCATTAATTATTCAATCTACCTGCTCAAATATGATATTAAATGTCTCTAGTGAAATTATCATTTCACAGATTGTTTTCAATAATCTAGTGTTTTTATTTCTTTAACTCCAGAGTTTTTATTTCTTTCCAGTTTAAACAAGTTTCATGTCTGTATTGTTATTCTTTATTTGGCAAAACATCACTCTTCTGATTTAGTTTAGTTTTTTGTTCACAATTTCCTTTAGTTCTGTGAGCTTATTTAAGAAACTTCATTTAAAAATTTTGTTTAGTAAATCCAATATCTTGGCTTTTATAGCAATAATTTCTTTTTTTTTGAAATATTAAGCAATATTATTAATAATAATGCAAAGAAAGTAACATTCACATTGTCAAATAAGAGTATATCTATTATAGAATGCTTTGACTCTGAGCTCAGTATGGAGTCATCAGCTAACTTCTTTTTTTCCCAAAGTCTCAAAAAATAGACAATTAATATTTATAAATAAAAATAAAAGATAATTTCAAAAAACAGATCATGCCAAATCTTATAAACAACAGAAAAAGAAGAAATACTTCAAAATCTTTCTACTTAATCTGGATACACCTGACATTAAAATTGGAGAAAATATATTGTTATAAAGGGAAATTACAAACATATTTCATTTATAAATGAGGATGCAATATTTTAAACAACATATTAACAAGTTGAATTAAAAATTAATGTTTAAGTAATGTACTTTGGTCAAAATTAAATCCAATTTATGTGAGAATTAGTCACTATTTTCTTTTCTTTTTTTTTTGTTTTCTTTCCCTCATCCCCTCCCTCCTTCTCTGTCTGCTCTCCCCTTCCACCAGGCCCCACTATATCATTAATTGTCATTAATTGTCCTCATATCAAAGTTGAATACATAGGATTCATGCTTCTCCATTCCTGTGATGTTTCTCTAAGAATAATGTGTTCCACCTCCATCCAAGTTAATACAAATGCTGCAAAATCTCCATTTTTTTTTGATGGCTAATATTCCATGATACACATATACCACAGCTTACCAATCCATTCCTGGATTGAAGGACATTTAGGCTGTTTTGATATTTTAGTAGTTGTAAATTGGGCGATAAACAGCCTAGTACAAGTGTCTTTATAATAAAAGTTTCTTTTTCTTCTGGATAGATGCCCAATAATGGGATTTCAGGATCAAACGGGAGGTGTAGGTTGAGTTCTTTGAGGTTTCTCCATACTTCCTTCCAAAAAGATGGTATTAGTTTACAGTCTCACCAGCAGTGTAAAAGTGTTCCTTTCTCTCCACATCTGTGCTAGCATCTGCAGTTTTGAGATTTTATGATATAGGCCATTCTCCCTGGAGTTAGATGATATCTCAGGGTGGTTTTAATTTGCATTTTTTCTAATAATTGGGGATGATGAGCACTTTTTCATGTGTTTGCTGGCCATTCGTCTGTCATCTTTATTTCATTTTTTAATTTTTTTTAGAGACAGAGTCTCACTTTGTCACTCTTGGTAGAGTGCCGTGGCGTCACACGGCTCACAGCAACCACCAACTCCTGGGTTTAGGCGATTCTCTTGCCTCAGCCTCCCAAGTGGCTGGGATTACAGGTGCCCGCCACAATGCTCAGCTATTTTTTGTTGCGGTTTGGCTGGAGCTGGGTTTGTATCCACCACCCTTGGTATATGGCGCCTGCACCCTACTCGCTGAGCCACAGGCACCACCCTCGTCTGTTGTCTTTAGAGAAGATTCCATTCATCTCTCTTCCCCATTGATGTATGGGATTGTTGTTTTTTTTTTCTTGTGGATTAATTGAAGTTCCGTATAGATACTGGTTATTAAACTTTTGTCTGATTCAAAATATGCATATGTCCTTTCCCTTTGGGTAGGTTGTCTATTTGCATTGGTTGTTATCTACTTGGCTGTACAGAAGTTTTTCAGTTTAATTAAATCCCATTTGTTTATTTTTGCTGTTGTTGCTATTGCCACGGCAGTCTTCCTTATAAAGTCTTTCCCCAGGCTGATATCTTCCAGTGTTTTTCCAATTCTTTCTTTGAGGATTTTTATCATATCATGCCTTAAATTTAAGTCCTTTATCCATCTTGAATCAATGTTTGTGAGTGGAGAAAGGTGTGGATCCAGTTTTAGTCTTCTACATGTCTCCCAGCACCATTTATTGAATAGGGAGTCTTTCCCCCAGTGAATGCTCTTGTTTGGTTTATCAAAGATTAGGTGGCTGTAACTTGTTGCTTTCATTTCCAGGTTTTCTATATGATTCCAAGTATCTATGTCTCTATTTTTGTGCCAGCACCATTTACACTATGGCCTTGTAATACAGCCTAAAATCTGGTATGGTGATACCTTGGCTTTGTTTTTATTACTAAGAACCGCCTTAGCTATACAGGTTTTTTTCTGGTTCCATACAAAGTGCAGAATCATTCTTTCCAAGTATTGAAAGTAGATGTTGGTATTTTAATAGGGATGGTGTTGAATCGGTAAATTGCTCTGGGATGTAACAATGTTGATTTTTCCCAGCCATGAGCATGATATGTTCTTCCATTTGTTAAAGTCCTCTGCTATTTCCTTTCTTAGGGTTTTATAATTTTCTTTATAGAGGTCCTTCATTTCTTTTGTTAGGTATATTCCTAAGTATTTCATTTTCTTTGGGGCCATGGTGAAGGGAGTTGTTCCTTACAACTCCCTTACAAGGGAGGTTGTTCCAACCTCTCATCTTGGCTGTTGTTGATGTATACAAAGACAACTGACTTGTGGACATTGATTTTATATCCTGAGACGTTACTGTATTTTTTGATGACTTTCAAGAGTCTTTGGTTGAGTCCTTGGGGTTCTCTAAGTATAAGATCATATCATCGGCAAAAAAGGGAGAGTTTGACCTCCTCTGTACCCATTTGGATGCCCTTTATTTTCTTGTCTTTTCTAACTTGTATTGGCTAGAACCTCTAGCACTACGTTGAATAGTAATGGCGACAGAGGACAACCTTGTCTGGTTCCAGTTCTAAGAGGAAAAACTTTTAGTTTTACTCCATTCAGTAAAATATTGGCTGTGGGTTTGTCATAGACAGCTTCGATCAGTTTAAGAAATGTGCCACTTATACCTATACTCCTCAGTGTTCTAATTAGAAAAGGATGCTGGATTTTATCAAATGCTTTTTCTGCATCTGTTGAGAGGATCATATAGTCTTTGGTTTTGCTTCTGTTGATACGGTGAATAACATTTATGGACTTGTGCATATTAAACCAGCCTTACATCCCTGAGATGAACCTACTTGATCATGATGTATGACTTTAAAAAAAAATTTTTATTTTTTATTAAATCGTAGCTGTGTACATTAGTGCAATAATGGGGTACAGTGTGCGGGCTTCATATACAATGTGAAATATTTTCATCCAACTGTTCAACATAACCTTCATGGGATTTTCTTGTTTATTGTGTGAAAATATTGGTGTTCTGCATCTAATAGGTTTCACCTGTCCCTTGTGACTTTATTTATTTATTTATTTATTTAATTAAATCATAGCTGTGTACATTAATGCAATCATGGGGTACAATGTGCTGGTTTTATATACAATTTGAAATATTTTCATCAAACTGGTTAACAGCCTTCATGGCATTTTCTTAGTTATTGTGTTAAGGCATTTACATTCTA
>CAUYON010150300.1:0-31864 GCA_963573935.1 Arctocebus calabarensis
GGCACCTGTAGTTCCAGCTCCTTGGGAGGCAGAGGCAGGAGACTCGCTTGAGCCCAGGAATTGGAGGTTGCTGTGAGCTGTGATGCCATGACACTCTACCCAGGGCGACAGCTTGAGGCTCTGTCTCAAAAAAAAAAAAAAACTCCAAAATATATTGCAAACAAAAATCTGATTTTCTGTTATGTTTAAAATAGGGAAAGGATTAAAATGGTGATTGCATTAAAACAAATTATTTAGAATTGTTCTTCATCATCCTGTCCCTGCATGAACATCATTTCCACGTGGCTTGACCACCTCTGCAAACCTGTTAACAGTTGAAGTCTCCAAGGCGAGGGTGTAATGGCCTTGGTGTGTTCAGAACTTCATTTTAGATGTTAAAGTGATTTTCATTCTGTCTCAGACTGTTCAGGCACCAGGTGACCCTGAGTCGAGTCTGCCCTGGGCGAGGCCAAGCTGACAGGTGCAGCTTCCTCAGGGGCAAACACTTCTGCTTTCTGCTAAAGTGTCTTTAAAGTAGTTCTGTTTTTGGGCAGCGCCTGTAGCTCATCGAGTAGGGCACCGGCCCCATATACCGAAGGTGGCGGGTTCAAACCCGGCCTTGACCGAACTGCAAAACAGAAAAATAGCCGGGCATTGTGGCAGGCGCCTGTAGTCCCAGCTACTGGGGAGGCTGAGGCAAGAGAATCGCCTAAGTCCAGGAGTTGGCGGTTGCTGTGAGCTGTGTGACGCCAGGGCACTCTACCGAGGGCGATGAAGTAAGACTCTGTCTCTACCAAAAAAAAAAAAATTAGTTCTGTTTTTAATCCTGCTTTTTGGTCATTTTTTCTAAAGTTCAAAACCTTTAATTAAAAATATTTACCATTATATTTACTAAATCCAAGGCTTTGTCTCCAGAAACACTACCTCTGAGATTAGGGAAACTTGAAGTTGAGAAACTTAGGACTTGGGCAGGAAAAGGGACCAAGTATTGATATGAAAAAGGCTACTTTGTACTCTCCATGTTAGGCAGGGCCTGTTAAGGGAGGGAGTGGGTAGAACTGGGGGCCCCGTGGGGCCGTAGTACTCCCCTCCCTGGAGACCTGCCCGGCTTCTGTGCAGATAACCAGAACTCTGGTGGCTTTGCTGCAGGCTCTTTATGCAGGAAGAGGGATTTTATGTGTGCTGGGACCTCGCTCATGTGCTCTGGATGCTCTGGTCTTCGGGGTTGGAGTTTTTGGCTTGTATTGCTCCTCTTGATCCCAGGGCCTGGGAATAAACTGAAGAAGAAAAAGCAGAGATGCTCTGGGTTGCCCCAGCCCTCAGCACTTAGCCCCTTGCTCACTATAAACAAGTCAGAAGGCAGGTCATGTCTGGTTTTTGCTTTTTCTTATCTTTCTCTTTCCTGAACCTTTGTTTCTAAAAACATTTATTTCCTGCTTCACTTTATTTTCAATCTCTGCTCTTGCCCTAGTCAGTTGCAGGCCATGCCAGCAGCAAAAGGGACACAGTACTCAGCTTTGGTTTCGGCTGTAGTGGTCTCTATCAGTTTAACATCACATGTCTGCGTAACCAAAAATGCATGTGTATTGTAGTCCAAGTAATTGTGTCTGTGTAATTTGTGTTGATAGGCAAACTGTGGACAAGAAGCATGAAGGTTGCCTACAACATTCTGCACAAATTAGGTACGAAGCAGGAGCCAATGGTGCGGCCTGGAGACAGGGTAAGTGTGGCGTGAGATGTGTCTGCTGAATGCACAGTCTCATGGGAAAAACACCTGTTTTAAGAATTGGCATTCTGCCTCTGTCCTCCTGTGTAAAGCTTTCTTCATGTTACATGCAGGACCAACTACATGTAGTATGACATTTAATCTTCACAATGACCCAGTGAGCCAGACTGTGGTCTCCTCATTTTATGCACGAGGCACTTGGGCTTAGCAAGGCTGAGCGTCAGGTCACATCAGTGTCAGAAGAAGGCGTGTCACCAGCCAAAGTGGCATAACCAGCCTCACATCTGCCATCAGCCTCCCTGCCCATGTTCTTAATGCTCATGGCCAGACGCTGATGTGATCCACCTGGGCAGGGTTAGGCTTAGACAGTTCCATACAAGCAGTTTTACATCAGTCGGTAAGATGGACAGCCCTGCAGCATGCACACCTCCCAGCCTCACATTTCTTGATGCCGACAGACCTTGGAGGCAGAAGGTCAGCAAGCACTGGAATTAACTGGGATTCCAGGACAAATGCACCTGATAGACGTTCACATTCTATCCTAAACTATAGAATACATATTCTTCTGATCAGATGGGACGTTTTCCAAGATAACCACAAAACAAGTCTCTGCATATTTAGGAAAATTGGAATCATTTCATATATCTTTTCAGACCATAGTAAAATAAAACTAGAAATCAGTTCTAAGAAGAACTCTCAAAACTATACAAATATATGAAAATTAAACAACTTGCTATTGAATGGTCCTTAAGTTATTAATGAAATCAAAATAGAAATCAAAAAATCTTTTTCATTGAAAGACAAGGGCATCATAAACTTCCAAAATTTGTGAGATAGGTAAAAAGTGCTACTAAAGGGAAATCTCATGGCTTTAAATGCTTACATCGAAAAGATCACATTAACCTAGTTTCATACTGTGAGGAGCTAGAAAAAGAATAAACCAAACACAAAGCTAGCAGAAGAAAAGAAATAACAAAAGTCAGAACTAAATGAAAATGAATCCCCCAAACAAAGGCTTAATGAAACAAAAAAATTGGTTCTTTGAAAAGACAGTAGGGCTGGGTATAGGAGATTCCCCTTGGCCGGTAGAGCTGGGCTTAGGAGATCCACTTGGGGTAGGGGCTGGGCTGGACTTGGCTGGGCTTGGCTTAGGAGATTCACTTGGGCAGTAGGGCTGGGCATAGGAGATCCATCTGGGTGGTAGAGCTAGATATAGGAGATTCACTTGGGCAGTAGGGCTGGGTATAGGACATTCACTTGGGTGGTATAGTGCTGGGCTGGGTATAGAAGGAGCCTTGGAAGTAGAGTCAGGAAGACAACAGGAATTAGCTCAACAAAATAAGTCTCAGCTAGGAGTTGTGGCTTCCGGCTCCTGACTTGCTGATGGCTGTTCTGCTCTGTGAACAAGTATAGTGAAATATCAAAGGATACATAGAGGATTAAATGAAAGGAAACTGGAGGTTTATGAAAGTTTAGCATCTGGATATTTGTAGTTTTGTGCTAGAATTCCTGTGGAGTCAGCAATAAAACAGGATCTGTGAGTGATTTTAATATTAAAGCTAAACTTAATGGGAATGTATTAAGTACAAACTTCTTAAATTGAAAAGGACGTGTTCAGTTGCAGATGACTATTGTTAATGTTTCCTTCATATGAACTTCAGCAAAAGCCCATGGAGCTCACTAAAACCTGTCTCATTGACATGTGTTCACACAAGGAGTGCTCAATCTGCTCCAGCAGTTCTCACTGGGCATTTCACCTGCTTTTTTGGGAGGTTGAGCCCTGCTAGGCATCTCAGCAGACTGCGTGCTCAAGCGCTAACTCCCACCCTGTCCTGCTATCCTCCAGGTGGCCCTGGTATTCCCAAACAACGACCCCGCGGCATTCATGGTGGCCTTCTATGGCTGCCTGCTGGCTGAAGTCGTGCCCGTGCCCATTGAGGTGCCACTAACGAGAAAGGTAAAGGGTGAGCTTGTTAAAGCCTATTGGAGGTGTTGGCCAGGCGGTGGGTGTCCTATTCCTGGGCAGGGACTTGCAGACTCAGGTTAGAGAGTGCTCTGAGCATTGTCACTGTGTGTGAGGCCTGCAGGGGGTTCTGTTATCTTGGTAGAGGGTGAAGGTCAGCACTTGGAATGCACAACGCCAGCCCAGCTGCAGGATGCCCTGTGCCCAGCACTGCCCTCTGTTTATTTGTAGCAGAACATTAGCTAAAAAATCTGCTAACAAAGTGAGCAAGTATCTCATTCCTTGGTATTCAGGAAATGGGTAAATGGTTTTTAAATTCATTTTTTTTGTAGGGGGCTATTGGTTTTTTGCTTTTGGCATTATCCGGTCCTGGCTTTCCCTGTAGTTTGTCATATCATATTGTATAATTATGATAGCAAGTTCAGTTATTTCTCATAATCATTTAGTTCAGTTTAAAGAAATTAAAGTGCACACCTGTGACACGACAGTGTGAGTTTCCTAGTCCATGTGGGTGGTCTGCTCACCTTCAAGGCAGGGTCACAGTAACTTTATAGAAGCATAAAGGGGGAGGCTCTGTGGGGATGAGGCTATTCACTGAAGGATGCCTTTGGTGCTTAGGAAGGAGCTGACAGCCTGAGGGCAGCCCAGACCTAGGCAGATGACAGGCTTCCTTAACTCATCTTTGTTGTGCAAACTCTGGGGGTGACTTTTTCAGCTCCAAAGCACAAGGTCACGTGTGACCCACACTGTGTTCCCAGAGAAACTCCGCTGTCTTTGTGCCTGCTCTGATGTTACAGTTTGTTGGTTCAGTATTAAAGAAAACCTTCTTTGCCTCACGGTAACACTTCAGGATCCCTGAGTTTTTATGAACACTTTTTAAACTCAGCTCCTTGGCCGTGTCAACCCAAAATAAGTGATTGAGGCAAAGATGTCCATCTGTGGAGGTTTATTAAGCCAAAGTTGAAGGTGCCCCTGGGGAAAAAACCACACAGAAGTCCATGGCTGTTTTTCTAAGAGGGAATTTGGAAGTTTCCATCTTTTAAAGGGGAGTGGGGCATACGAAAAGAAAAGGTGGATGGTGGGGTGGGTGGGGTTAGTGAGACAGAATGGTTTGTTCTGGTGAGATCCAGGAAAACAAACATTTTACATAAGAAAAGACAAATGTTTGCAGAGAAAAGAAGAGTGAAGGAAGCTTCAGTTATACTCCTGTCCCTGGGTGGGTGGAAGCGAGACTGGTCCTATCTTACTTCTGTCTGGCACCTGTGACATAGTTCAGGGTGAGTGTGGAATTAGCCAGACACACCCTGAGAACTCAAGTTACAATTTGCATGTCCTTGATTGGGAGGCCAAGGAATTTCCTTACAGAATGATCTATGGGGCCAGCTCTTCACAGGTAGGTGCCTGAGGCCTTAAAGTCCACTTTTGCATAAAGAATTGGGTTAGAGTCCTGACATCTTTTCTTTTACACATAGGAAGGAGAGAGTGGAAGTAAAGGGGAGAGATGATTGCCACTTTAATTTCCTATGTGGAAACCACATTCCTTGCTTGGCTGGGAATGTGAGGTGTAGGTGCGACCTCAGGGTTCATCTCCAGGTGTGGGGAACCCTGCATGGGTTTGCATTCATTATCCACAAAGTGCTTTCTCATCTGCCTGTGCCCTGCATTCTCACAACAGTGGAGGAGAAAAGTGGAAGAACTGAGGTTGTACGAAGCATCACCTCTTGGGTAACTCTGAGCCATCAGTCACCCCCAGTTTCAAACTCTAAGGGCTGTGACGCTCCTCTTCAGCTGGTAATTATTTCAGTGGGCAGGGTCTCTGGAAAGTCCTTTGATTTATCTAAGCAACAGTAAAATGATTTGGAGGAACTTACAGGCTACTGAAAATGTGGAGACTGGTTGTCAGAGGTTCGATAAGCACACACAAAGCATCATTGTTTGTTTGTTTGTTTGTTTTTTAATTGAGACAGAGTCTTACTTTGTCATCCTTAGTAGAGTGCTATGGTGTCATAGCTCATAGCAACCTCAAACTCTTGGGCTCAAGCGATTCTATTGCTTCAGTCTCCCTAGTAGTAGGACTATAGGTGCCTGCCACAGCATCCCACTAGTTTGTTGTTTAGCAGCCCCAGACCAGGTTTGATCCCACCAGCCCTGGTGCATGTGCCCAGCACCCTAACCACTGAGCTATGGGCACCCAGCCAGCATCTTTTCTTAATATGAATAATTACTGATCTTTTCCCTTTTACATATATAATTCAGATTTGTCTATTTTAAATCTCTACCCTAGTGTCTTCTCACCAGGGCTGGGTCTCATAGGAAACATTGGCAGGAAGCAAGGGGGAAGGGAATATTCCTGGGAATGTTTGAGAGCTGCTTTCTGGCTGCCAGAGATGCCACACTTATCCAAAA
This sequence comes from Arctocebus calabarensis, assembly GCA_963573935.1. Classification (NCBI taxonomy): domain Eukaryota; kingdom Metazoa; phylum Chordata; class Mammalia; order Primates; family Lorisidae; genus Arctocebus; species Arctocebus calabarensis. The sequence goes on from CAUYON010150300.1 coordinate 6,075, forward strand.
ATGTATAACTTCAGAGCCCACAGATACAGATATGTGACATTTCCAAAGTGGCGTTTGTTTGAGTCATGAAATGTTTCACTATAACCTATTTTTAAGATGCTTTGAAAGAATTAAGGATCATGTTTCATAGATATAAGCCACTCATTTTAAACTTGTTAGACACCTTTGCTGAGGGAAGGAGAGAGGGCTTTGGAAGGGGAGGGAGTACGCTTTGCTGAGAGATGCCCTAGCCCTGAAGAGAGCCCTCGGGTTCCCCTCTGCAAGGCCGGTCAGTGTCAAGGTCTCAGGAGGTTGCCTGTGGTCATAGGGTAGGGAGCATGGACAGGGTGTGGCAGGAGTTATATGGGGTTAAGGGCCAAGAGGCCAAGGAAGAACCATGTGTCCCACTTTTGCCCCCTGGATGTGGCCTCAGTGTTATCAGCAGAAAAAGCTAAACTCCTCCTATGGCTTCTGCCCCTCAGCACATAATCTGATCACTTTGCTCATAGCTGTCCTGGACAACACAGAAAGCTGTGCTAGGGCCCAGTCTTTACAGGACTTGTTTGCCAAAGCAACAAGTGGTAGAATTCTAGGGAGGTAACAAGTACTTTCCATCAGGAGAGGTCAGAGATCTTCCCTAGGAATGAATCTCTCAGTTCAAAGCTAAGACTTTAATTTTTTAATATTATTTTTGACAAACCATAATTGTATACATTTGGGGGTATAATGTTATGTTATGTATATTTATTGTGTATTATATATTGATTTTATGTATCATATAATGATAATGTATAACATGCATTGATATATGTATATAATGCAGAATGATTAAATCAAGCTAATTAGCATATTATCTTGCTTGCCTATCATTTTTGCATGGTGAGATACTCAACACTTGGTTATTTTTTTTTTTTTTTTTTTTTTTGCGACAGTCGCATATTATCACCCTCGGTAGGCCTCACGTTATTACGTTATCACCCTCGGTAGGCCATGGCCTCACTGCTCACAGCAACCTCCAGCTTTTGGGCTTAAGCAATTCTCCTGCCTCAGCCTCCCGTTATAGTAGCTGGGACCACAGGCACCCGCCACAACACTGGGCTATTTTTTTGCAGTTTGGCTGGGGCCGGGTTTGAACCCACCACCTCCATTTATGGGGTTGGTACCCTACTCGCTGAGCCATAGGCGCTGCCCAATACTTGGTTATTTTGAGATGCACTGTGCACCTTTCCTGACTATAGTCACCTGTACAACAGGGCTCCAAACACTCCTGTCTGCAGCTTCATGCCTTCTGAGCAGAGAGCTCCCTGGATCCCCAGCCTGCCCCCCTCTGTTACCCACTGTTGTGTCCACTTTTCTAAGTTCGACTTCTGTGAATTCTACAGATAAGTGGGATCGTGCACCGGGTTTGAACTCACCACCTCCGGCATATGGGGCTGGCGCCCTACTCCTTTGATCCACAGGCACCGCCCAGTGCATGTTTCTTTCTGTGCCTGACTTATTGCACCTCCAGCTCCATCCCCACAGGTGGCAGAGTTTGTCCATCTAAAGGCCAAGCGGAGTTCTATGTTGGTATTACTATAATCCCTGTCGTTCTGTCATGAGGGTTGATTCTGTGTCTTGGCTACCCTGAGTAGTGCGGCAGCAAACGTGGGGTGCAGATGGCTCTTGAACACATCAATTTCTTTTCCTTCAGATAAACATCTAGTAGTGGGATTGCGGGATCATATGATGGTTCTGTTAGTGGTTTTAGTTTTTTTGAGGACCTCTATACCATTTTCCATAGTGGCTCTATTTGTTAACATCCCCAGCAACAATGTTATTTTTTGGTGGAAACATAAATGTAAAAAAAAAAAGAAGTGAATTAATTCTATTAATTAATAAAAAAGAGTTCCTTTTCCTTTGCATCTTCATCTATACTAATTTTTCATCTTTTTGATAAAAGCTACCTTAACTGGTACGAGGTGACATCTCACTGTGGTTTTATATTGCATTTCCCTGAACAGTTTCTCACATACCTGTTGGCCATTTGTCTGTCATGTTTTGAGAACTCTGACTTTAGAATATCATAGTCCATTGGTTCTAGCAAACTTCTACAAAATGCGTAGCTGGAAGAATTCATCAACTTGGGTGCAATTCAGAGTGGCACGTACATGTAAATGGCAAAGTATGAGTCCGCCCACCAGGCCTGGGGCTTTTAAACTGAAGACCCAGGCCAGGCACAGTGGCATCTGCTGTCCCAGCTACTTGGGAGGCTAAGGCGGGAGGATCATGTGAGCCCAGGAATTCAAGGCTGCAGGAAGCTCTGATGATGCCATTGCAGTCCAGCCTGGATAGCAGAGTAAGGCCCTGTCTCAAAAAATAAGTAAATAAAGACCCTAATGAAAGCAAATTGTCTGTAGCCTGAGTGTCCCAGTGGGCCTCGCCGAGCATTGTGTCCCTGTGCATGTCTGTTCTCAAAGTCCCCAGCCCAGCTGTCAGCAGCATGGACCTGCCCCTGCCAGTGACTCAAGGCTCTGCCACGTGGGATCTCACAGGAAAGTGAGGCCACCAGGGGATGGGCAGGCAGTGTATGTCCAGGAGGGTCTGCCAGGTCCTGCCTTATTTGCCCGAACTTGAGGTCCCAGGATGGCGCAGAGAGTTGCTACAGCTGAGCCCTGGGAAGGGGCATCTCTCCCAGCATGGGATGCGCCATCTTGCCTGTGACTCCAGCATAGTGCTGCCTCCAGACATCCTGGGAAGAGACCATCTCGGCGTCCTGTGCTCACAACCTCGTGTGTGGAGTCTTTTGACCCTTAGAGCAAGTTTGAGGAGGAATTTGGTGGGGAGCTAGAAGGATGTTCCTTCCCCATGTGTTACTCTGGGGGGATGTCCCCCGACCGAAGGGTCAGTAGAACAGCGATTATGTCTGACATCTGGGTTCACTGCAAGACCCTTCAGGTTATGTGGATAGGTGTGGGTGTTCATGTATGTTCACTTACATATGCATTTGTGAGAGGTGTGAGTAGGGATTCATGTGCACTGTGTGCTCATGTGTACATGGGTGTGTGTATATGTGTACATTGGCTGTTCATGTATATGCATTTGTGTGTATGTGTTTGTGCATGTGTCCACGTGCACTGTTGTGTTCGTGTGTGTGTATATCCCTGTGCTCTGTGTGCTCAGATGCATGTATCTGTGTGCCCTGTGCATGCTCACATGCACGTGTCCATGTGCCCTGCGTGCGCTCACATGGGTGGGCTCCCGCATGTGTATTGCGGGCTAACAGATAAGGCTAGATTGGCCAAATGTTGATACTGGATGTGCTTGGGGTCTTACTCCTTTTCTCTATGTGTTTGTACATGTTTGAAACATTTTCTCATAAACCCAAACTGATAAAATTACATTGAGAAGTTTATCTTGGTATTGACCAGGAAAATTCTTTGTGTCAATTTGCTTGTTCTGCCTGGTGTCAAAGTTGTAATCATCTTTAAGATTATTCATCTGTGGCCTGTTTTGCTGAGCTGCACAGGAGTGTTCAAGCCTCTCTGTTTTTTGTCCTCGTCATCTCCATCTGCTACTTCCTGAGATCTGACAAGCTGTCAAGTCAGTGGTTTGGGGGAACCAGGAACAAAACCGGATAAATACTGGCTGGTTGTTTGTGGGCCATGGATCCAGAATGAGCTCATGGGGTTGATGCTCCCTGAGCCCACTTCCCGACTGTCAGATATCCCTTCCGTGGACGACTGGTGCTGTCCACCAGGAGGTGGGGACTGCATGGCAGGTGGCTGCAGTAGCTGCCCGGAAGTGACAGCCAGGACTGTACTGGGGAGCTTTCTGGAAAGTGGGTGTGACACGTAGTCTTCCTGGTAGGTCAGGAACTGACCCTTCCACATCAACCTGAGCGTCACACCACAGGCAAGGGAAGCAGGTACTGCACACAGAGACACCTTAGAGTCAGGTACAAGGCGGGGCTTCTGGGCCTGTGTTAGCAGACCGTGTTGTGGATAGCCAGTGCCCCTGACTGTGTGGGACTGGCTCCTCTTGCCCTGCGGGTGGGATCTCAGGAGTATACCTGACTCTGAGGTGTCTGTGTGCAGTACCTGCTCCCCTTGCCTGTGATGTGATGCTCAGGGTCACGTGGAAGGGTCAAATCTTACACAAGCAGCCACTGGGATGCAAGGATATGTCTGAGAAGCCCCCAGCTGCCAGGTCACCTCTGCTGCCCTTGCAAGTCACCCCACCGGGCAGGTGGCTTTCTAACTCTTGCTCTGGGAAGTCTACATGGGAGCCATGTCTTTGCTGCTCTAAGTACAGACTAGACAGTACACGGGACACTTAAGAGATGATAGCTTTGAAGTCTCAATACTGCTTAATCCTTTTGCGTGAAAACCCCACAGGTCATATTGCGTTTCTGTGTTAGCGAGGTTCAGATGGTGGGGTCAGTGGGTTGGGCTACTGGTCCCAAAAGCGCAGCTATATGAGGTCACCAGAGCCACCTTCGTGGGGGACAAACCTTGCTCACTGTAGGGTGTGATTCAGATCGAGCTGTGCCAGCTGCTTTGTGTCTTTTGCTTTGTTTTCTGAATCAGATAACTAAACCTACATGCCTGATGAGACCGGTAGAAAAGCAGGTGGCCTGGACACTCCTATGTCCTTGGAGGACAGCTGGACACACAAGTAGAGAGTCTGCCTGGGGGAGCTGTCCATGGTGTCTGCTCAGGCGTGTCCAGGAGCCTGTTTCTGGCTGTGGTTACTTTAACACATGATGTGCTCAGGTGGGGCGGGGTGACCTGGTGTTGCTCCCCTTTCTGGTGCTCCACCTACAGCAGGCACTCCCGCCCTGTCTTGGATCAGTGAATGAGGTACAGAATTTTCTCAGCCCTTTCCCTTCTGTAAGTGAGCGTGTCTCTTAGTCTCATGGCCGGGGCTGGGCTTGAATCCACCGCCCCTAGTATATGGGGCTGGTGCCCTACTCCTTGAGTGACAGGTGCCATCCGGCAGCATCCTTTTCATGAGTCTGCATCCAGCCACCACTCAGTGCCTTCCACACAGGGTTCTTGTTTGCCCCTCTCAACTTCTTCCCTCTTTATTTTTTTTTTAATTAATTAATTAATTTTTTATTTTATTACCTTTTTTTTTTTTTTTTTGCAGTTTTTTGGCTGGGGCTGGGTTTGAACCCGTCACCTCCGGTATATGGGGCCGGCGCCCTACTCCTTGAGCCACAGGCGCCGCCCTTTATTACTATTTTTTTAGAGACAGAGTCTCACTTTGTCACCCTTGGTAGGGTGCCATGGCTTCACAGCTCCCAGCAATCTCCACCTCCGTGGCTTAGGCGATTCTCTTGCATCAGCCTCCCGAGTAACTGGGAGTACAGGCGCCCGCCACAATGCCCGGCTATTTTTTGTTGCAGTTTGGCCAGGGCTGGGTTTGAACTTGCCACCCTCCTCGGTATTTGGGGCCGGCGCCCTACTCGCTGAGCCACAGGCGCTACCCGACTTTGTCCCTCTTTACAGAAGAGGAAGCAAAGGCCAGACAAGCAGACCGCAGAGCCCACACCCTGAGTGCTGGTTGCTCAGGAAGAGAGAAGGGCCTGGATTCAGCGTGCTGCCTGGGGACCTAGGCGGGCAGTGTTTCTGCAGCACTGGGGCTGTCCTGGCACTCAACTCTCCTCTCCTGCTCCCCTCCCAGGACGCAGGGAGCCAGCAGATCGGCTTCTTGCTTGGAAGCTGTGGTGTCACTGTAGCCTTGACTAGCGACGCTTGCCATAAAGGACTACCCAAGAGCCCGACGGGGGAGATCCCACAGTTTAAAGGTATACCAGTGAACACAGGTGTTCCCTTGTTGGTGATTGGGGTTTGGAGGAAAGCAGAGATGTCAGAGACTCCATGGTATTGAAGTGTCCCTCGAACGTGCGCGGTGTGAATGGAGAGATGCTGGTAGTGTTTGCTGGGTAATGCTTAAGGGGGCTTGTCATTTTTTCTAAGGTTGGCCAAAGCTGCTATGGTTTGTCACCGAGTCAAAGCATCTCTCTAAACCTCCTCGAGATTGGTTCCCTCACATTAAAGATGCCAATAATGACACTGCTTACATTGAGGTAAGTTGCACGTGGTTGCCTTTGGTCTGAGTGCATCCTTGGAGATTAGTATGTACTGACATGTGCTCATGCTTCAATACCAAGGGGCTCGGGCACCTCACGTAACAGGAAATCCTGGTGATGTTGCCAGGGCTCTGCCCCTCGGTAACGCTTTCCTCTCATCTCTGTCTCCTTCCAGTATAAGACATGTAAGGATGGAAGCGTGCTTGGCGTGACGGTGACGAGGATCGCTCTGCTGACACACTGCCAGGCCCTGACACAGGCGTGTGGCTACACAGAAGGTGAGGCCACCCCTCTCGCTAGGTCATGCTCCCAGGGCTTGGGCCGGGTGAAGTGTTCTTTTGACCAGGGCACCTGCTTCAGAGATCACGAAACCCCCTTGGTACCAGAAAGTGTTTGTGCTCAGGCGCTGACTTACTGGGCTGGGGTAACAGCATGTCGCTGCCTGGCGGCTTGGACAGAGGTTGGGATCAGGGTGCCCAGGGCTGGTCCCAGTGGGGCCTCTCTGTCCACGTTGGGCCCCATGCAACTTCCCCACTTAAGCATTGGGGACAGAGGCTCTACCTCCCCTGGGCACCCCCCCTCCCCCGCCCACCAAAAGAGCAGGTGAGTGAGCATGAGTGACCTTAGTAGTGTCTGGGCAGCATGTGGGCACTCGCTGCCCTTGGCTGGCAGGGATGGTGCCCTTGAAGGATTGAGGGGTGCTGTCCAGGACAGGCTCCCTGCTTCACTTCCATGCCCCGTAATTTCAGCATTTGTGTCTAACGCTCTCTTCACACTGTCATCAAAGAGTCTTCCATCCCTGTCCTGAAGCCCCACTTTTCCTTTGTCATCCCCCAGCTTGGGCATGTCTATCTAATAGGGTGACAGGAGCCAGCCCTGTGCCAGGTGCCAGCCGCTGCTGCCTTTTCTGGGACACATGAGGGAAATGAAAAGAAATCTTTAATCAGAAAAGACAAGTCAAGGATAGAAAAGGAGACACAAAGGATGAGGAATGTCCCAGGGTGTGTGGGGAGCTTGACCTGGAGGGACCTTGAGTGGGGCAGACACCCCCCTCTCCCTCCCGCCCATTCTCAGCCATGGGAGCAAAGTTTCCCAAGGACTGTTGCTGCCTCCGCCTTAGGCTGGGTCTTGCTTGTGTCTTACTCTGTGCTGTGGCCATAAGTAAGACTCTGGCCCTTCTCTCGTGCAGCGGAGACCATAGTTAACGTGTTGGACTTCAAGAAGGATGTTGGACTCTGGCATGGGATCCTGACAGTGAGTGGCCCTGCCCTGCCCTACCCCACCCTGCATGTGGCTGAGCTCAGTGAGGGTGTCAGGGTGTACCTGACCGAGTGTCAGCGTGGTCAAGTCTGTTTTTCATGCTCTGAGAGGGAAGTGCCCAGGGTCAGGGTTGTCCTGTCCTGGCGGCTCACAGGGCACAGAGGAGCGGCTTGGGGGCTGAGCTGGCTGTCGAAGTTTGGCTGCTGGAAGAGCCTTCAAGGGTCACATGGAGGTTGAGGTTTTACAGTAATGTAGCCATGTCCTGGTGAGGGTTACTTCTCTATACCTCTGCCCACCTCAGTGTCTTGGCAGTTTTTCCCTGAGCATTTAGGGATTCGCTGGTGCATCACTCTGTGTGGGTGGAGGGTAGATCTGCCCTTGGAATGACAGCCAAGCTGTGGCCTGAACACGTGTCTACTGCTCCTTGGAGACTGTTGGGCTGTGGCACTGCTCTGAGGAGCGACCTTGTCCTCATGTGGGTTGTGCCTGGCACCAGGAGGCTTGGGTCCAGATGCTGTGTCTGCTTCCCTTGTGGTGACTCGTGTGTTGTATCTGGCATTTTGACGCTACCACTCACCCTCCTCCAAGGTGAGAGTCCCGAGTCCTCACATGAATGACAGGAATGAGAACCAAGAGCAGGCTGGTAGCTTCTTGCTGAGGCAGATCTGATAGACTCACGTGGGCTCCTATGTGCCTTGCCAGCCAGAGCCCCAGAGTCGCTGATGTGGGGTGGCACCTTGAGTGTTGCAGCCCTTCCTACCACGCTCAGTGATACAGGAATACATGTGCTGTGTCTGTCACCTCCAGAGCGTCATGAACATGATGCACGTGATCAGCATCCCGTACTCACTGATGAAGGTGAATCCCCTCTCCTGGATCCAGAAGGTCTGCCAGTACAAAGGTGCGTCCCTGTGGTATATACCGTCCCCCGCTCCCCCGATCACGGTCACCCGTTCTCAGTGTGGGAGCGTGGGAGCGTCTGACACTGCGAGGTAAGTCACTTTGCTCTTCTTCTTAGCAAAAGTGGCCTGTGTGAAGTCTCGGGACATGCACTGGGCACTGGTGGCTCACCGAGACCAGCGCGACGTCAACCTGTCCTCTCTGCGCATGCTCATCGTGGCGGACGGCGCCAACCCCTGTGAGTGGGGGTGGCAGCGTGGGGGCGGTCGTGCGTAGATGGCCTCATTTTTCTTTGCACTTTGATTTTCCTCTTTCTGATATTTATTAGTAAAAAAGTTGTGTTAAAATAAGCAGGCAGCACTGCTCACTGTGGCCAGCCAAAAGGCACGACGGCGTGACTGTCAAGCACAGGATGGCAGTGGGTGTATAGCTTGGGGGGGGGGTCTCTTGTAACCCCATGTCCTCAGCTGTAAATTGCACCTAAATCATAGAGTTTGACAAAGACTGAATGATGTCACTCTGGGTGTAGTGTTTTGGTGTGTGATGAGTGCTCAGGAAACACCACTGTTGATCAGTGAGTTGTCAGTTTTCATGGGATGTCCTTATCACATCCTATAACAAAAAATGCTGAAGTAAATGTGGAATACTGTTAACACAGCTAGAATCAACTGAAACAAAAACCCACACTGGCTTGTTTTTGTGAGAAGGATGTGCAAAGCTAGAAACAGTGAATTGAAGTAAAGAATGTTTCTGACCACATTTACAAAGTGATGTGTATACTTACAAACTAATTCACTGAATACGTAAAAGTAGACTTGTAAACAGATATGTTTTATAAGGATTTCTTTTGTTTAGTTCACAATTTATGGAATTATTTTATAATTTAATAAACTCTTTTTAGAGACAGAATCTCACTATTTCTCCCTCGGTAGAGTGCCAGGATGTCACAGCTCACAGCAATCTCAAACACTTGGGCTTAAGTGATTCTCTTGCCTTAGCCTCCCAGTAGCTGGGACAATAAGTGGATGCCACAATGCCCAGCTATTTTTTTTTTTTTTTTTTTTGTAGTAGTTATTGTTTAGCAGATTCAGGCCGGATTTGAACCTGCCAGCCCCAGTTTATTTGACCAGTGCCCTAACCACTGAGCTACAGGCACCAAGCCCCATAAATATATATTTTTTTTATCAGTAACTCTATAGAAAGTATGTCTTACATAAAGCAAGGTAGATCTCTGGGTTTAGAAATAGTTTAGCTGCTGTGTTCCTAGTACTTACACCTCAGTCTTGTTATCCACATTAACAGAGGGAGTGTTTTCCTCATTTGATTACGGTTAGAGTTACCCATCTCTCAAGACTCCTGTACTGAGCATGTCTCAGGGAAGTTTAATTAAAGGTAGCTTCAATGGACTCAGTGCCTATAGTTTAGCAGCTAGGGTGCCAGCAACATACATTGGAGCTGGCGGCTTTGAATCCAGCCTGGACCTGCCAAACAACAATGACAACTACAACCAAAAAATAGCAAGGTGTTGTGGTGGGTGCCTATAGTCTCAGCTACTTGGGAGACTGAGGCAAGAGCTTAAGCCCAAGAGTTGGAGGTTGCTGTGAGCTGTGACGCCATGGCATTCTACCCAGGGAGACAGCTTAAGACTCTGTCTCAAAAAATAAAATAAAGGTAGCTTATAGTCAACAAAAATATCTAATGTGTAAAAATTATATTATTTATATTCTTGAGTTCTATAGGTTTGAGACTATTGTATGGGTCACTATGAAGATTTTGAGACATACTGTTTTTTGGTCCATTATTTCACTTTCAAGAAATAACGACGGACAGAGTCCTTTCTCAGTCATTTGCTCAGCTTTTGGTGTTGCTGGGTAGGCTTCATTTGTTTCCATCCACATAGATTTTACATTTCTTGATTTTTGTGTTATCTCAATGCTTTTATAATGACCCACATTTCTTTTATTGTATGTATGTATGTATGTAACATAAACAAGAAATTGCCCTAAAGGAAGTGTTTTTCCACCCTGCCAAGCTCCTTTGTGCACAAGCCTTAACTTGAGAGCTGTTTGGTGTCTTGGAAGGGGTGTTGGGTCAGCCACAAAGCTTCAGTCCTCTGATTATGTCCCTCTTTCATTCCAGGGTCAATTTCTTCTTGCGATGCTTTTCTCAATGTCTTCCAAAGTAAAGGCCTTCGACAGGAGGTCATCTGCCCTTGTGCCAGCTCACCAGAGGCCCTCACTGTGGCCATCCGGAGGTATGGAGTTGCATCATTCTTGTGGGCAGCACCGAGGGCAGCCCAAGGAAGCAGTAGATGGAGACCCGAAAATCATGACAGCTGAGCTTAGTGTGAGGATGAAAAAACAGGACCTGAGCTTTCAGGATGAGTTTGTTCCTCTGTTATATGCCAGGGAGTGACTCTGGTGACTATTCCAGATTTAGTCCCTAGAAAAGCATTTCTCACTCTCTGCAGCCTTGTTTTAAGCCCTACATAAGTGGAACTCTGCCTAGAGGTATCTGGAGCAGTAGCCTCTCATCCTCACAGGTCACTCAGATGGTCATTTACTTGCATTCATCTCAGGTCTAATTTGGGATGTTGGATGAAATGAGGTCTTTGCAGCCGTTGGACATGCAGTGTTTGGTTTATCCTTTCTGCCTCTGGAATACTCCACTTTAGAAAAACCTCTGGTTTCTGAGCTTGTGAGTGACAGGGGGCACATCAGATGGCTCTCAGGTCTGTGACACGTCCATCCCCTGGACCTGAGGTCTCCTGGGTGTCTGGTCCACAGAAGTGCAGAGCGTGAAAGGGAAGTGGCACTGGGAATCTCTCCCAGGTGAGACAAGACATGCTGAGCGCCGTCAGCACTCCAGAGACGGGTGCGGGGAAACCCACATGGGCATCACTGTCCTCACCCAGGGCTGCGTCAGTTGGCACTTCAGCTCTCAGGCATCTGCGTCATCTCAATACTTGACATCTGTAACCCGACTTATGTTTCTGTCTCTAGTTGGGTTTTATCTCCTGTAGTGTATGAAATAAAATGTGCTCCATCATAAGAGTGGACGATGTCGAATACTCAATTTACAAAGTACATGAGTTCTGGTCTATCTATGTTATTGAATTATTAAGGTTTCCAAAAATATTCACAGAAGAGTTCCCTTCACTAAGAAACCTGGTGTTTTTAAGCATTTGCTAATGTAATATCAACTGTATTACCTGACTAGCAGGCTGAGAAATTGAAAATCTTTAAGGTATCAGAAGCTACTTATAATTTTGGTTAAATCAGAAAAGTCTGAACATAATTTAAATTGGTCGATGATGGAGCCGTTGCCAGAATCAGATCTTCGTGTTTTAAAAAGGATCATATAGTTGCCCCTCAGGAGTAGTGTGAAGGTGAAGGTGCATCTGCTGGGCAGCCCATCATAACATCCGTGAATCAGAAGTGTTAGGCAGGCCCTGTTTTCAAGAGCAATTCATGAAAAACACGTGTGTGGCTTGGACCTGATTGGAAACTGCAGAGTGGCACGAACAGGGCCTCTGTGTTCACACCCTTGAGTTTTCCTTCCCAGAGCAGGGTTGTTCCCTGCTCTCCTACATGGGATGGCGGGTAGAGAATGTCCCCTACTACACATGTCCATCAGAGAGCCTGTTGTAAACACTCTGGGCCTTTTGTTTCCCTCCTCTCTGTTTTCTAGCGTGTTTCTGATTCCACATTACTTTTTATTCATTTCAGCAAATGTTGTTTAGCAGGCACTGTTCTTAAGACACTGTTCTTCCAAGCACTTGTGGGTTCCCATAGACTTTCTCAGCCTCCATGACTCTTCCCAGTCTTTTCATGATCAAAAGAAAAGCCCAGAATATACCTGTGGGACACACACATGACTGAGATTTGCTCAGCTTATTCTCTGCAGGGTCTTCGGCATGCTCCTTGGTCTGCGAGTATAAGGCTGGGTCCTGTGTCTCCAATTCACTCTTGTGACAGTTAGTGGCAGTATAACCTCTTCTATTCTTGCAAAAGATGAAGGGTCAGAAAAGTAGACAGGAGGCTGAGGTGGGAGGATCACTTGAGGCCAGGAGCTTGAGACCAGCTTGGACAATAAAGCAAGAACTTGTCTCTGCAAAAAAAAAAAAAAAAAAAGCAAAACAAAACCAAAAAAACATACTATCCTGTCTTGGTGATAGCACCTGTAGTCCCCAGTACTCTGGAGACTGGGGTGGGAGGATCACTTGAGGCTTGAGTACAGAGTCTGAGGTTGCTGTGAGCTGTGATAACACCACAGTGCTCTAACCTGGGTGACTGACCTATCTCAAGAAAAAGAATATATATATGTATATTATATATGAAAAAGTAGACTGATTTTAGTTCTAAACTATTCTTACTGCTTCTTATTGGCTTCATGGTTTTAACCAGATAATGATAATTTTTGGAAAATATCCTGTTAATATATTTGAAGGTTCAGGTTTCTAAGAGTAGTTGTATCTGCTGACAGCACTCACAAGTACATTGATTGCACCTCACTTGTTTACCTTCCTTTTTGGACTTCAGAATCTTAAATGTCTATAAGCAAAACTAAGATAAAGGAGGGCACTTTTGAAATTGAGGCTCAAATCCCCCTCAAAGACAAGGAGCAGGTAATGGTAAGACTGCCCAGTGCAGGAGGTGCTCTGTGAGGTGACCATCCGGGATGTAACCGTGTTAGCTTGCCAACATGGAGGTGGTCACTACTGTGCTGACCTGCACATGGGGTATACAACCTGTATGGCTTGGCCAGCGGAGTGAGGAGGTCAGACGTAGGTCCCACTTTAGTTTCTACACAGCAGCACCCTGAACAGGTTGACTGGTGGCCTCAGGCCCAGGAGGTACTTCGGTGCTGAGTTGCAGTGCCAGCTAGCCCAGCACCCTGAGGCCTCTTTGGTTCTGCGAACTCACATGGGGCCACTTCTCCAGCATGCAGGGCCAGGACGAGTTTTTTTTTTTTTTTGAGGCAGAGCCTGTCACCCTGGATAAAGTGCTGTGGCATCACAGCTCACAGCAACCTCCAATTCCTGGGCTCAAGCGAGTTTCCTGCCTCCACCTCCCAAGTAGCTGGGACTACAGGCGCCCGCCACAACGCCCAGCCATTTTTTGGTTGCAGCTGTCGTTGTTTGGCGGGCCCAGGCTGGATTGGTGTACGTGGCTGGCGCCTTAGCCTGTTGGGCCACAGGCGCCGAACTCGTGTTTTGTTTTTTGACGTGAATTAAAAATCACACTGGGCTTCCTCAGGACCCTTGGTGGGAGTCAGGCCTTGGTGCAAGGCTTTCGGTTAGCAGGTGATACCAGGCGCCTGGGGTTTGTCCAGCACTTTGTAGACTTAAAAATGTCTTGAAGTCTTTCATTTTGCTATTCATGAACACTTCAGTCAATGGAAGAGGCAGGTGACGGACTGATGTGACTTTGTTTAAGACAGATTGATACCTTCTTAGAGATGAGGGTGCTGATGCTGTGTCCCCAGACGCCTGCACCCCCCTTGCTGAGAGGCCGCTGTAACCCAGGGCCGCAGAGCTGTGTGCCAGCACCTCCCTTAGCCCTTCCCCACTTTCCAAGCTTCACAATAAGGAGGGTCTGGGCCAGGAACACGTGAAGAATAGTCTTTCGGATCTTGACACCATGTCGAGGACTCGACTATTCCTTTACCTGGGTGGGAAATAATGGGGCAGAGGATGTGATTTCTACTTTAAGTACCATCATCTGCTCATATCTCATTGTTATTAGAGGAACAGTGTATAAATTCTATAGATGGATAAATACTTGTACTGTTCAAGGCTATTTAACACCTTCTGCCCCTCCTGATCCTCTGACCCCCAGCAGCCCAGCTAGGGACTCAGAACCGATTCCCCTTCCTCCTCCTCGTATCCCACAACCAAGCCTCCAGGCAACCACAACCCAGAATCCAGGCCTGATCACCCTGATGGCCACTTGGTCCTCCAACGCCCCCCCGCTCTCCACCCCCACTTTCTTCCCTCTGCTGTCTGCTCCTCCACCCCCTAATCTGGCCAGAGCTTATGTGACCCTCCTCTGGGGACAGATCTGCTGAGGGCTCTCCTAGCCTCCAGCCCTTCGGCCCTTGATCTTGTACAAGTCCAAGGCCAGTCTCTTTGCTCTGCCTGGATGTCCCCCCCAAGCCTGGCAGCAACCCCCAGCCAGAGTGGTCTACCTCACCCACCTTTTGCTGGCTTTCATGGGCTATGGGATTTACCAATATATTTATATTTTATTGTCATCTCTTCCTGGTAAATGGTTGGTGCCTAACATGCAGTATTTTTTTTTTTTTTTTTTCTTGAGACAAGGCCTTGCTCTTTTTCCTGGGCAGAAGTATAGTAGTGATGTCATCATAGCTTGCTGCAACCTCCAATTCCAGTCTCAAGCGAGCCTTTCTCCTTGGCCTCCCAAAGTGCTAGGATTATTGATATGAGGTACCATGCTTGGGGCACAGTGGTTTTTGAATGGATGAAGATAAACTGTAAGAAAGTCTTTTCCTGTACGCTTACCTCTGACAATCTGTTTAGTTCAGCAGAAGTAAAAGCTTTTAAGGGCCAAGCCCATTCCTGTGCATGTGTGGTGATCTGCATAGCCCACCTGTCACACAGGTGGAGCTCGGTGTGGTTTGGCTTTGTGTTTTCATTTCACTTGACGATTGTGGGGCCATTGACAACCTGGTCTGCTGAAAACTGCTGTGTGTTTGTCATCAGCTATCGACAGCCCCCAGGCTGGTCCAGAGAAAGGGACACCCTGGGCTGAGTGTTCACAGCCAGGCTCCATGCCTGGGGGCCTCTGAGCAGGGAACAGCCACAGCAAACCTTGCAGCAGCCTTCCCAGTGCAGCAGCTGGGCTTTCAGTCATTAGCAGAACTGCGGACGGGCAGGTGTTGAGCGGAGCCCACAAGCTGGGTAGGGCCCCAGGAGTGCCTCATTTGTTGCAGGGACCCTCCCCAAAGCCACCACGTTGGGGACCTCATACCAGTTTTCTAATCAGCCTCATTCAGATTCAAGAAGAAATCAAAGGATAAGAAGGTCTAATTTTAGGGTTCTAAGTTGAATAGGAATGACAGTGTCATGAACATTGAAAGTGGTTTGGCCTTGGGTTGAGGTTGCTGTCAGGTCACTGCCCTGACATGCTCTTCTGTTGTGTTGAGATAGTTGCTGTCCTTTCTGTAATTTCATGTGGAGGATGCACATTTGCACTGTTAACCCCGCTTTATGGGAGGATAGTCGCTGCAGTCAGCTCCCACCCTTGGACTCCAACTTGGGCAACAGCTTATTTCAGTGAGAGAGCAATGCTGGGCTTTAGTAGTCTTCTCTCACTGTCCTTATATTTAAATCATTTTCAAATAAATTTGAAGATGGCACGCATGCTTCAGTTTTTATGAATGGGCCCCATCTGGGTTATTTCTGTAACCCACAAGGGGAGGGGAATTCCTCACATGCTGAGATTTCTTTTGAATTATTGTGTCTGCAGAAAGGTTGGGGCAGATACATATTTTTTTTTTTTAAGAGACAGAGTTTCACTTTGTCACCCTCGGTAGAGTGCTGTGGCGTCACATCTCACAGCAACCTCTAGCTCTTGGACTAAGGCGATTCTCCTGCCTCAGCCTCCCGAGTAGCTAGGACTATAGGCGCCCACCACAATGCCCAGCTATGGACAGACATTTTTTGTT
The DNA here is from genome assembly GCA_963573935.1 of Arctocebus calabarensis. Taxonomy (NCBI): domain Eukaryota; kingdom Metazoa; phylum Chordata; class Mammalia; order Primates; family Lorisidae; genus Arctocebus; species Arctocebus calabarensis. The sequence goes on from CAUYON010150300.1 coordinate 21,979, forward strand.
AGAAACGTGATGTATTTTTCTAAAGACCTGAAGAAAATTCTGCAAGTGCCAGAGGTCAGAGGCCAGGTTACTATGTAGAAAATAGCTTTGAAGCCCTTCTAAGTGGAGCCTGCAAGGCTTCCCTGTAGGTTTTGGCCTGACAAAATAAACTTTCCTACATGTCACTTCAAGGTCCAATGTTGCAGGCAGCATCACAAGTCCCACATTTTGTTGATTGTTTATAACTTTCAGAGAGAATAGCATTGCCTGGTTCTTCTGCAGAGCGCCCAGGTTACCCTTCTCCCCAGCAGTTCTGGGACAAGTTTTCCTTGGTGCTGTGGTTAGGGTTTCCTGGGAATGCTCACTGTGCCCTGGTGTGAAGAAGAGATCGGATGTCCAGTAAGCAGTATGGCGCCACCATTTGCTGGCTTAGGGTTTAGTCCACTTGGCAAAAAGTGGTGCTCATTTATCATCTCTGGTAATCAGATGGGGTTGTTCACTGTTTGTAGACCTTCTGGCCCTTGCTGGGGCCACTTTGTGGTTCTTTCTTGAGGAATGTCTGTGCTTCGGCAAGTGGGGGCAGCAGTGGCCCAACCCCAACATGTCTCCTGCAGAAGAGAATGGGTTGGAAGGTTTGGGGCTCATAGGATGGATGAAACCTCCAGCATCCCCCTTGCTAAGTAGGCAGGGGACAGAGGAACTTCTGAGAGCCTCCAGCAGACCCTGGTGGAGGTTGGAGTGGGGATCGCTGGCGCCTCTACAGTATGTGCCCTTCAGCTGTGCTGCCCAGTGGGAAGCAGGCCAGCGTCCCCAGGGATAGGCCATTTTCCAAAACAGTGACCAATATTGCAGAGTATTTGAGTTTTTTTTAAGAGTATGAGGAATTTTGTCTTTTAAGAGCATGAGAAAATTTAAGAAACTGAAGAAACAAAGGCAGGAGAAGAGACTGCCTTCCTTGTGCATCTTTAGACTTGTGTGTCCTCATATGTGTGTCCTCACATGGCTTCATGTTTGCCTACATGCATGTATCTGCATGTATGTCTGTCCTGATGAGTGTCTTCATGTGTCCTCATGCATGTCTGCATGTATCTGTCTTCATGTCCTCAAGTATGTCTTCTTATGTGCCCTCATGCGTGTGTCTGCATGTCCTCACATGTGTCTTCGTGTGTGTCTATATCTATCTCTCTTCCTGTGTGTCCTCATGCATGTGTCTTCATGTGTCCTCACGTGTGTCATGTATCTGTCTTCATGTGTCTGCATGTGTGTCCTTACATGTCTCTTCATGCATCTGTTCTCATGCGTGTCTGCATGTATCTGTCCTCATGGTCTGCATGTGTGTCCTCATGAGTGTGTCTGCCTTCACACGTGCCTGTCTTTGTGTATGTGTGTCCTCATCTGTGCCTGTGTTCATATGTTCATGGCTGAGTGGGACAAGAAATACCACTGTCCTTTGGTAAGGTTGCCCTGGCCCCTGTGAAGCTGTGTTTTTACCCAGGTATTTAAAATATTTTATTCTCTTTAAGGTAGTCAACATCCTATTATATGTTGTGTGTTCATTCTCAAGAGTAGTTATAGAGAAATATTGGTGAAATAAGAATTCCTGATGCCTGAAATCCTCGGTAGAAATATACAACAGGGCAAATACAAAGTGAAAACCAGGAGTTATTTTCTAACCCCTTCCTTCCAGGTTGCCTGTGCGAGTCTGTTTCCATCTCCAAAATGTAGATGATAGAATTAATTTTTTAAAGCGACATTGTGATGATGGTTTTATCAACCAAAAAAAATATATTTGGCTTTTTTGAGTAGGAAGTATAGTTTGAATACCTTAATACTTTAGCAATGAAAGGGTACAATTATGTCAAATAGTGATTAAAGCAATAATTCTAGAGGACAATAAAGACACCCCCATCAGCACATTCATCTACTTTTTGAAAGTATCCAATCTGGAAGTCAGAAAGCTGCTTCCTCCTCCCTAGTCTATGTCTAGGCTGGGGCTGCAGTGCATCTTGGGTCCTTGTCCTGGCCTTTCGCTGTTGGCTTTGCAGCCTGGGCAGCACTTGGGACACTGAGGCTTGGTCTGGGAGACAAGGGTGCTAATGGGCAGGAGGCTCTGCACAGTGCTGCAGACGTAGAGAGAATCACGGACGCACTGCTGCTGTTGTCAGCACAGCCACACTGATGTTCATGCACACGCACTATTCTGTGAGGGTCTGTCCCATCCAGTTGCTGCAGTGACCTGTGACCTCACTCCTTGTTCTGCAGACGAGCTGCTGCTCCTGAGCCGTGAATCACCAGGTTGGAGATTGCGTGTGAGGAAGAGGAAAGGCAGGGCTCTGGGCTCTCTCTTGCAGAGGATTCGGCAGGTGACAAGGGCTCTGAAGCTTTGCAGAGGCAGGTGCAATTACTCTGGTGAGCTCTGGAACTGGAAATTGTCAAACTACCTGTTACAGACTTGCCTCACGCTTATTTTGTATTAACACATTGAGCCCATCTAGGCTCTGCGTGCTGTCAGGAGTAGCGAACCGTACATGTGTTCACTGAAATTTATAGCAGCTCTTTCTTTGATTGTTATTCAAGCAAGTTTAGCTAAAGGTTCTCTGAAGGCTTTGCAGAGGCTGGAATGCTGTGACGGGTAAACAGTGGTGCAGACCGCCTGTGCAGAACATTCATTAGGAGGTGTCACGGAGGGCACGTGGGCCCATTTCTGTCTTAATTCTCACGCACGCCCCTGTCTATCTTAATCATGTGTGTCCTTTTGGCACTGTGAGTGGCCTCGCGTGTCACAGCCTCACAATCCTGGGAACTGCCTGGCTGGCTCCTATCTGGACTGGTGTATCTCGGGAGCCTTGTCGTCCTGTGGCTACCATTTCATCTTGAAATAGAGTTCAGAAGTTGACAAATTGGTCTGTAGCTTTATTATCTATTATTTAATATGCTGTTACCATTAGAGTAAATGTTTTTTAAATTCTTGTGAATTCTGCTTTTGGGGTTAGTTTTTCACTTCCTTACTTAGTTTATCTGCTCAGAATTTTTATTTCCTGGGAAGGTGGTGATGGAGGTGAACATAGCTTAACTTGGTTAATAAGGGATGCAAATTGGAACAGAAGGAATGGTTTTTACCCATCAAATGGGGTGAAGTTTTAAAGTTTGATTGTCAGTGTTGCCAGGAGATAAGGGATTGCTGGGATATAGGCTCTGGGGCCGGGGCCTCTTGCTGCTGTGGCCAGGACTGTGCACAGTCTCCATCACCTCTGCCTCCCCTCTGCATGGTAGGATCGTAGCACTAGGCCTGCCTCCCAGGACTGTTGTAGAGACAAGAGTGTCAGATATAAAATATTGATGATGTACAGCATGTAGCCAGTGCTATATACATGTTTAGTAAGTGAAAGGTAATAATATAATACTCTCTGTTCTTTTAGCGGAAATACAAAATAAGGCTCCCTTATAGAAGGTATTTAGGCTTTATTAAATTCTTCCATTTTCTTTCTAGGTATGTATCTTATAGAAATACTGTCAACTGTTTAAAAGTTGAATGAAAGAAACCAAATGAACGTGTACTTATATTCTTGAACATGATATAACAATAGCTTGATTCATTGGTGTGTGCACACAATATGCTACTTCCATGCATGTTCTCACATAGACCAGGAAAGATGTAGAGATATATTTGGGGAAAAGAGTAGGCTGCAGAAGAATATGTATACTATAAATCTGTTTTTCTTTGAAAATAAGTTTGTTCGTATACACCCATATTTTATACATAACTTACGTATAACAACATTGATCCTGGTTGCCTGTGGGGCAGGTCACGGGAAGGAAGGGGTCATGGGACACATACAAGGACTTCCCTTTTTGCTGTGATGTTCAGCTTATTCATACTAACAATGTGTTCATGTGTTACTCATTTAAATTTTCATAAAAAGGAAACAGTGAACTAAGACATGCTTAGGGTCTTAGGACTGAAGGTAGAAAATGCCAGGACAGAGAAGGTGCTTTCTGATTTTCCCACTTCTCAGTGGGTTCATTAGGATGTGACCCCATCATCAGCCTGGACTATCTGTGTCTGCAAAGACCCTGTTTCTGAGGAAGGCCACAGTCATCCTTAGGGGGGAGGGGCACAGTTCAACCCACCAAGGTAATCAAGCATCTCTCATGTGTGTGTTGAGTCTTGGAGGACCATGGAATAAACGGTGGTCGGAATGCCTAGAACACTTTTGTTTTTTCATTTGCAAGTTCTGATTTGTTGGAATCCTCGGAACAGAAAAAGCCAGAATATTCCCACCTTCTTAGCTCATCATGTGCAAGTAGTTTCGTGTGGTTTATTATTTGGGTGGACTTGACTTCTGTCTGGTTAGCCCTACCCTTCTTGATTTTTACATATAGAATAATGGTATTTCTCTTATGCTTTTTTAAATATACAAGTTACTGAATTCAAATGAGATCTGTCACCCCATTTATGTCTTTAGATTTATTATAAATCATAATAGTTTCAAGTTAAACAGTAAATTTATTTACATCTTAAACTACCTTAAATATCTGTGTATGGAAAATTACAGAAATAGATGTTATGTTTACCTAAATTGTGATCTCCCACAGTGGAGAATCTTTACTTTCTGGGGAAAAAAAATCCATGATATTGGAAATAGTTTATTAATTTAGTCAATAGATACTTAAACTATTGGACACTGTTCCAGGGCTGCTGCACACAGGAGCAGAGTGGACACTGCTGCTCTCAGGAAGGTCTGCTGGGGGAGGCCTCAGTGTAGAGTCAGGTGGTGTATACGGAGCCGCGGACACCCTCAGGAAGGGCATGCTGGGTAGAGCCTGCCCCAGTACTGCTCTTCACACATGGGATCTGGGAGGCTTCACATTGAGCCCCTTGTCTCCTGCCTAGGCCTGTCATCCAGATAATTTCCCCAAGAACCTGGCTGCCAGATGGCGCACACAGCTCTACCTTCAGCCCTTTTCTAAAAGGTGTGCACTTCCATGGGCTTGGCCGTCAGGGTTTCCCTCCTCCTGCTCCCCATTGGTACCTGTGTCCTCAGAGATGTGGCTCTTTCTAGCCAGCTCAGCCTGAGGGGCGGACAGCAGGAGCTGGGGAGGCATCCAAAGAGAGGCCCAGCTCAGGGTATTTTTATGATGTCCTGGGAACTCAGGCACAGTCGATTTAAGCAACTGGTATACTTAAAAAAGCATATAAACACTCACCCAGACACTGCTGTTACAGGCCCACGGATGACAGCAATCAACCTCCTGGCCGCGGTGTCCTCTCCATGCACGGGCTGACCTATGGGGTCATCCGCGTGGACTCAGAGGAGAAGCTGTCCGTGCTCACAGTGCAAGATGTCGGCCTTGTGATGCCTGGAGGTGAGTGTGGGCCCTGGGCTGATTTGGTCCTGGGTGCTTTTCTGTCACATGTCACCTGTCCCCCTCTTCCTATTCTCCCCTCCAGTGTCACCATTCCCCCCTCCCCATGTCACCATCCTCCTCTCCCTTCTCACCTGTCCTCTGGTGTGAGCACCCAGGCTGCACCACTAGCCCTCTGGAGTCTTCGTTAAGTTTCAGCATTTAAGACAATGCTCGTTCTTGTAAAACATAACCCCAAATACTTAAACATGGCAAAGGGCTACTTTGCACACTGGAACCCCATGACCTTCTTCCCTGGAAGGCAGTGTGGCCAGCTCTTCCTGATGTGGCCCAGCAGCCTGCCTTCTGTGAGTCAGAGCACCTGCCTTTTGGCCCCAACTCAGTTGAAGTTGGACACTCCAGTGAGCTTTCCCAGAGGCTTTAGAAATGCATGAGCACCAAGGAACGTGTCAGTGATATTAGTGAAGCTTATTGTTAGCAATAAAGCCTTTTTTTTTTTTTTTTTTTTTTACAGTTTTTGGCCAGGGCTGGGTTTGAAACTACAACCTCTGGCATATGGGGCCTACCCCTTTGAGCCACAGGCGCCGCCCAAGCCTTTTTTTTTTTTTCCAGTCACAGAAACCATTCTCAGAGATACAAAGAGATGCCTCCTGATTGAAGGCCCCACTTATCTTCCCAGCTGTTGGCACCCCAGGAGCGTATCAGACCCTAGCCCTCTTGTCTGCAGATCTGGCACCCAGAACTCGGGAGTCATGTCGGCAGGCAGGCTCTGAGTTGGGCCTTGGCCTCGGGCACAGTGTGGTCTCACCTACTAGCGGGATGGCCACACCCTGGTCTGCACATGCAGGAGACTCGGTCTTCATGGGACCTTCACAGGGTCTCAGGCCTGAGACACACCTGGCAGGTAGAAGCTACATAGTCTCCATGGCACCTCAGAGGAGGGTCAGTCCCCACCCCTCTGTGGGTTGTGTGCTGGGGCCAGTGGCCTTTCTACTTGCCCTGTTCGGGGCATAAAAGTGAGAAACTAGACCTGGCTTTGATGGTGCCCAACAGCCTGGCATCACCAGAGTCCCACTGTTGCTCCTCCCTTGGGGCTCCCCAGAGTCCCCATGTGCTGCTTGTGCCTCAGTCCCCTGGTGCCATGTCTGGGCTGTTGTGTTCCCCAGCCTTGGCCAGGCCTCCTGGCTCCATTTCTTTCTTTAAAAAAATATATTTAGGCCAGGTGTGTGGTGTCTCATGCCTATAATCCTAGCACTCTGAGAAGCCGAGGCAGGTAGATTGCTTGAGCTCACGCGTTCAAGACCAGCCTGAGCAAAAGTGAGACCCCCATCTCTACTAAAAGTAGAAAAACTGAGGCAAGACTGCTTGAGCCTAACTGTTGGAAGTTATGGTGAGCTATGACGCCATGGCACCCTATTCAGGGCAACAGCTTGAGACTCTATCTCAAAAAAAAAATTATGTATATATAAATTTTAAAGTATATAAAACACCGGGATGGAATCTCTGAAAGATTCAGAACATTCCACGAACAGAAACCTCCCTTCTGAACACCAGAGTTTCCTCGCAAGCCCCTAGGACTGGAGCCACCCTCGAGTGTGTATTTTCATTTGTCTAGGAGCCTTCATGTAACAGCCAAGTATGCAGCACCAAGTTCTGTCCAAGGCTCATCAGCACACGGGCAGCTTCTGTGTTCCCCAGGCAGTGTGGTGTCCCATTTGTGAGTGTGCCCCACCAGGGTTTATCTGAACCTCCCCTTCCTGGGAATTTCCCCCTTTGCTGCCTCACCTAATGTGGCAAATGCCCCTTGGGGGCTTGGTCTGTAGAGGTGTGGGGGCTGGAAAATGTGTGAGAAAGGGGGATATGCCCATGTGCTCGGTATCACTTGACTTTGTCCTTCCCAAGGTCACGGGCACCTGCTGCTGGGTGTTTTACAGTGCATCTCTTTGCCCCTCGCCCACTCTGATGGTGAAGAATATTTCAGTGCAGTTTTCTGGCTTTCTTTTGTTTTTTGAGACAGGGTCTTGCTCTGTCACCCAATGTGGAGGGCAGGGGTGTGATCACAGCTCATAGCAGCCTCAAAGTCCTGATCTTCCTGCCTCAGCCTCTTGAGTAGTTGTAGAGATGAGGTCTTGCTCTGTTGCTCAGGCTGATCTCAAACTCCTAGGCTCAAGTGATCCTTCCACCTCGGCCTCCCAGAGTCTGGGATTATAAGTATGAGCTACTGCACCCAGGCTCAGAGTAGTTTTTTTGTGAATTTTTTTTTTTTTTTTTTTTAATTGCGAGTGAGTTTTAACTTTCCATGCTTACGCTGCGTTCTATTTCTTAGACACATTAACTCCAATCCAGGGGGTACCTGGAACTCTTAGGCTTTTTTAAACAGCTCATTGCCACAAATGCACATATCACCTCCAACTCCAGGCTTTTAGTTTCCTAATAAGAAGCTGGCTTGGGCTTGGCGCCTGTGGCTCAACGGGCTAAGGCGCCAGCCACGTACACCTGAGCTGGCGGGTTCAAATCCAGCCTGGGTCCGCCAAACAACAATGATGGCTGCAACCAAAAAATGGCCAGGCGTTGTGGCGGGTGCCGGTAGTCCCAGCTACTTGGGAGGCAGAGGCAGGAGACTCGCTTGAGCCCAGGAGTTGGAGGTTGCTGTGAGCTGTGATGCCACAGCACTCTATCCAGGGTGACAGCTTGAGGCTCTGTCTAAAAAAAAAAATCTATTACATCAATGCTGCCTATGGAATCAAAATATAATTTAAGGGCCAGGTACAAATGGCTCAAGCTTAAAATCCTAGCTCTCTGGGAGGGCAAGGCAGGAGGATCCCTGGAGCTCAGAAGTTTGAGACCAGCCTGAACAACAACGAGACACCATCTCTACTAAAAATAGAAAAACTAGCTGGATGTTGTGGTAGGTGCCTGTAGTCCCAGCTACTTAGGAGGCTGAGGCAAGAGGATCTCTTAAACCCAGGAGTTTGAGGTTCCTATGAGCTGTGATGACACAGCACTCTACCCATGGTGACAGAGTGAGATTGCCTAAATTAAAAAAAAAAAAAAGTATATGTAGGGCGGCACCTGTGGCTCAGTGGATAGGGCGCCAGCCCCATATACTGAGAGTGGAGGGTTCAAAACCTGCCTTGGCCAAACTGCAACAAAAAAATAGCCGGGTGTTGTGGCGGGTGCCTGTAGTCCCAGCTACTAGGGAGGCTGAGGCAAGAGAATCGCCTAAGCCCAGGAGTTGGAGGTTGCTGTGAGCTGTGATACCACAGCACTCTACCAAGTGTGATAAAGTGAGACTCTGTCTCTACAAAAAAAAAAGTATATATATAATTTTTAAAATTTATATTTATTTCTTTGTCTAATAACCTGTATTTTCTGAGCATTTTATTTCCTAGAGTGTGCACTTAGTAAAAATAAAGAGAATACTGCCACCATGCCAAAAGTTAAAAGTCTGCTAGGAGACTATGCAAAGGACTGCCCCATGGCAGGGGAATAGGGAAGCACCCTTAGAAACCCAACACGGCTCTGGAATGGCTGGGCTGTGATGACTAAGGGAGGAAATGACAAGGGCCTGCAGAGGAAATAACTTAAAAGGAGGAAGGTTGGAGGCTGGTAAGAAAGATGCTGCTGAGGGGGAGATTAGAAGAGTTCGGCCTGAGTTGCAAAAAAAGGGAAATGATTGTTTTAGGAACCATTTCCAAACCCGTTGCTCACACCTGTTTGTTCAGAAGAGTCTTGTGGACACACCCACGAGAGGCAGGGTCAGCCGTGGGAACACCGAGGCCTCCTGCACCCAGGCGGTGCCTCCCAGCTCTGGCCCTCCAGGCCCCAGCCTCTTACAGCCCCCAGGACCCGGGGGGACCATTGCAAAGTCACTTGGGGCACCTGTGGGCCAGAGAGGGTTTCTGTACCAGCTGATACTTTAGTGAATGTACTGTTCTTTTTCTTTTTTTTTTCCTTTTTTTCTTTTGAAAAAGAGCCTCACTCTGTGATCCTGGGTAGAGTGGTGACAGCCAAGTGGTGTCACCCTGACTGCCCTGGCATCAGCCTAACTCACAGCAACCTCAGACTCCTGGGCTCAAGTGATCCTCTTGCCTCAGCCTCCCAAGTAGCTGAGATTACAGGCATGGACCACTGTGTCTGGCTAGTTTTTCTATTTTTAGTAGAGATGGGGGTCTCCGTCTTGCTCAGGCTGGTCTCAAACTCCTGAGCTCAGGCAATCCACCCGCCTCGGGCTCCCAGAGTGCTGGGATTATAGGTGTGAGCCACCATTACCGGCCTATGCACTATATCTCTATATGCACTAGAAAAACCCCCAAACTCACTCATTAAACCTATAATTTCATAGGTTAATGTTGTTTAGGGAGAGATGGGTCTTAAAAATTGGCTCAATTTGTTCCTTTAATTTTTTTTTTTTTTTTTTTGAGACAGAGCCTCAAGCTGTCACCCTGGATAGAGTGCCATGGCATCACAGCTCATAGCAACCTCCAATTCCTGGGCTCAAGCGAGTCTCTTGCCTCTGCCTCCCAAGTAGCTGGGACTA